>BOPP01000186.1:569237-641299 GCA_017312745.1 Gryllus bimaculatus
CTTAACTGTGATGGGAGCTATTTCGATATGAAATTATTATAATATTATTTGGTGACGCCACAATATATGTAAGTGTGTGTGTGTATATACATATACATACAACAGTCAGATTAGTTACAGTATTTATAACTCAAGAACGGCTGGACCAATTTTAATATATCTCGTATTTGTTGGATTAATCTCCGCCCCAATTAGCAGAATAACTATTAAAACATCAGGAAAATTCACTAGACGACGCTGTGAAACAAAACAATATCCATGTTGAATGCAACCCGTAACTCACTCGGCAGGATATTTTCAATGTATTTCGTTTAATACCTCCTAAATGAAGCGTTCAAGGGTATAAAAAGAGAAATTTTGAAGCTAAAGGCCCTGTTCCCCACATCGTAATCTACAAGAAAAAGTTAATATATCTTGGCCCCAAAAGTGGTAAATAACTTTCTCTAACACGCGGTGTAGCCAGCAGAATCCATGTTTTGTAGGTCATTGATACCGAAAAATCAATTGACGGTAAAACGTTCATTGTAATCTTTTTAAGGCAGTAAACATTTATTGTAAGATTCTACATCTAAGTAAGAACAGGTGCGCTGTTCGACGGGACGGGCGGGTGTGTATGCGCGCCCTCGGTTGCCTGATTATGTGTGCGCGTGTGTTCATGTGGAGATGTGCAGCATTTTAGCCGTGGCAGCGCCGTACTGTGACCGAGTTGAGGATCTACTGATGTACCACGTTCGTGACCCCCTGAGAGTACTCGACCGTAGATGACTACTCAGCTAAGTGCAAATAGTAGATTAGTCTAACATATTGATAGATTAAATGTGCCTTTAGTTAATGTATCGTATACAAACGTAAATGTAGGGAGTCTTAGGTACACTAGTACAGAGCCTGGTTGTGTTGCATAATCAAGTAGGCAATCTAAGGTGCAGTATAGCTTAGGTAAAGAGCCGGACAAGTGAAATAACGTTGTTTAAGTTAGATAGCAGGCATTTCCACTATCATTTTAAGACATCTCCTAGCAAAATAGAGCTAATAATGGCTACGGTCTTGCGGTAGCGTCTCTCCCAAACGCCGCCATATTTGAGCAGCTAGCAGTGGCGCTCAGTCTGCCCACCCAGCGCACGACGCCCAAGCGAACGAGAGCGAGGGCCTCACCCAGATGCCGCGAACTGAATCACACCCTGGTATGCCTCTTGCTGGTATTATTAGGAAATTTATTGCATGCGTGTGGTCTGTCAATTGCTAGAAGTACAGGCCAATTAGGATCCTTGCACTGTTCGCATGTGGATAGGTATTTGACAAACAGCCCACAACTGACGCCGTAGCGTAAGCGACTGAGCCTCGGGTCCGGCAGCCGACCGATTGCTGGTTCGAGTCGCTCCCGATCCAGAGGTGTTGTTCGAAATCCCTAGCACAAACTTCACCATCTCTCTCCCCAGAAAGAGAAAAATACATAGCAGACTGAATTGCTGAGCTACGCCCGATCCGTATCACCTATGAGCGCAGTATTTAACCAACTAACGCGAAAATAGACAACACTACCCTACCACCCCCGGCCCAAAAGAGGCTGAAACCCTGAACATCACAGTTCCCACCTTGGCGTGCGCGGTTGCAATGCCGCCTCTTCTGCCGCCTAATAGACATGGGAAGCCGGAAGATGAGGACCGGATACTGACCACCACTGATCACCAAGACCCCAACGTAGTAATGATAGACAAGGGCGTGCGCACCGGACAGCAAAGAGGAAAGAAAAGCCCCAAAGGCCACTTCCCCACTGAGCAGCAGAAAAGGGGAACGAATCACCACAAAGGCAAGAATGCCCCGACAAGGATAGAAAAAAGACGGAAGGAAAATCGAGGAAAGAAATATATACATGAGAGGGATCAACACAAGGAGCCCTGAGCCCCCTGGCACACGAGACTCCGCTGTCCACTCCGACCCCGCAAACAACTCAAATAGCGTATGCATAGTAGAAGATAGGCTAGACTATCTAGCCTGATAGCAAACAAACTACCATCCAGTTATAACAGAAACATTTATGAGGACTCACTGGGAGGGAGTCTGTCGACTACAGCAACTTTTCCCAAAAAGAAGTGCTTCTAATACTCTCAAAGGCGGAAAACAATGCTCTCGGAGAGGGCCGGACCACAAGTGAATTAGGAAGCAATATTTAATTTGATTAAACGGTTTGGCAAAGTCCCTGATGCGTTGGGCCGCTCACGCCAATCCTGATATTTAAAGGAGGAGACAGAACAGACTTAGCTAACTGACGGCCAATCACCCTTGCACTGTGGAGCAGAATGAGGTGCCCTCTCCAGCGCAGTTGGGATTCTAACCGTTTGATGGGGGTACTGGAGAATAATTACGAGCTGCAGCGGCAGATAGATCGGGCGAAGGCGGGAAAGCGCAATCTAGCTCTAGTAATCCTCGACGTAAATAACTCTTTTGGTTCAGTTCCCCATGAAACGCTCCGGGCCTCTCTGAAAGTGGCGAGGGCTGGGATAGTGATTATTCGAATTGCGCAAGATATTTATATAAACACTCTCACAGTAGCTCTGGCGTCAAAGGGACCAACCGAATTCACCTCGATAACAAAGGGTAAACGTCAGGGATACTCCTTAAGCAGGGCACATTTCAACTTAATGACTGATGCCTCAAGCAGAGCCGCTGCGACTGCCTCAACAAGTCCCTCTTCCATTCTTGCGTATGCGAACGCCGTCGCAATAAAGCCAAACAGCAGCGAATAACTCAAGCGAATAGTGAATGCCGTGAAGGATAAGCTGAAGAAAATGGACGTAGAGGTCAAACCGGCGAAATGTGCTGCGCTAGTGATAATAAGGAGAGAAAAAGGCTCGATGCCGAAGAGTTGGACAACGGATTAAGGACCTCAACATTGATGAGTCCACAAAGTACTCAGGATGCTCGGTAGGGTTTAGTGTGATTACAGCATTGACTGGCCTCAGAGAGCAGAAAATCGTGGCGGGCCAAATATCAGATTCATTTCTATACGACTGGAAAAAGCTGGACGTCTTCTGCCAGTTCGTTCTGACCACAATGATCTTCCCACTGAGGAGGGGAAAGTATTCCAAAAATAAGCTGGATGTAATGGACACAGTGATAAGAGCAAAAGTGAAGGAGTTTCTCTCCCTTCCTGAAAGCGCCTCAACCTCCTTTATTTACATCCACAAGGAGGATGGGGCTGCGCTTTAAGACGCGGTCCAAGAAGCGGCATACTGCCTTGAAAGCGAGCCAGACAAACCCTCCCACCTACGCTACCTAAACAATGAACGCAGAATGTGCAGTTATGAGCCGTCTACATTCTGGTCGCAGCAAGGCAGGCTTCCAAACGTTTAAAGATAGAATGGGGCAAACTTAAAAATGAAAACGGAATGGATGAAATAGAACTGCGCGAACACTGAAACTGATCCGAAAGATGAATCGGATGTTGTTGTTTTTTTCATTTTTTCGTAGTTTGAGTCGAAATTTTGTAATAATTCACCTTCAAATATTTTGAATTGTTATTGGAAGGCAAGTAAGGACGCCAAAAAGAATACTTGTATAGACGTAATTAAGCAAAGGAATAGGTTCTACTTACGGATTCTAAAAGTACAGAAAAGTATGCTGTAATATTAAAATGAGTAAACGAGCCTAAGTAATTTTCACTCCCCATGACTGATGTATGATGAAAGGTGTGATGTATTTCTTATTTATTAGAATATAAAAAAATATTTTTGTAAAAACAGATCTTTACGTAGATGTGGTGATGATTTCAATGGGAACACTAGTTAATGTGCCTCTTATTTGCTGATTATTACACAGTTACTTGCACAACATGATAACATGATATAATTATCCACCCGATCGATGAGATCATAGAGTGCGCGCATAAGATCAGTTAATAGCACAAAAACACGAAATCCGCTTAATACTATACACCAACAAGCGGAGTGCAAACAAACTAGACATAGAACTGAAGCAGCATTCAAATATTCGTTGAGGGAAACGTCTGACTGAATAACGATAAAATACTAAACTGCTATGGATATTGCTATTGAAAAAGTTTTCAATAATAAAAAGTAAAAGCTCTTCCATTCAAACACAAAACGAAATGCCCGCTCGAAATAATTATCAGAATTCTATATTATTCAATAAAAGTATCCAAATAATTTCTATATTCGTTTTCGGTAATAAAAAAGACCGGCTCATTTTTAAATTGTGTGTTTGACTACTACAATAAATTTTCTCTTTGATATACGAGAACCACGATACTCTCTCGAGTTTGGAAAGCTATTTAAATCTATACAATGATTACCTATATAAAAATTCTTTGTAGTTAACATTAACGTATCTACAAACCAACACAAAATTGTTGAAGAGAAGCAAGCACGAGAAAAGCTTCCTTGTTTGATCGATATTCCTTTCATTAGCTGTATTTTGAATTTGGAAATAAAATTGAGTAAACAAACTGACAAGAGAATGCGAGACGCGCAATGGCGGAATCGGTTCGAAGGTATGCGGGATCGAAACTATTATTCGGCATGGATGTTTTTTTTGGGTATCATGACATGATAGGCCTCTACCAACCACTAAATATCGCCTGTCCCCCCTATTCATTCCATTCCTGGCCGACCTATGTGGCGCTGGAAATTGGGGTTTTGCACCCAAGCGCGACTTAAAAACACTCCGGGTCTAGTTTCAATCCCGTGAAATCAATGCATATTGTTCATTTCTAGCCCACGTGTCATCATTAAACCCAAAATCTTGTCTTTAATTCCTTGCCTTTTCAGGGCACGTTGTGTGAGCGTGTATAAAAATGGGTCTTTAATAAAAGAGCTTACGAATAGTGCCGTCAGTGCCTTCTACCCTTCTACAATTATGTGTGGCCTGGGTCCCTCCTCTAAGGCCCTCTTCACTCAGCGCTTCTCATCAGCGCTTCCGAGTAGTGCGTCAGCTGGTAAAGCATTGGTTTAAATGAAGGTATTCACACAGGCGGCATATTATGGGGCAAAATCCTGCCACCAGCAGTTTTAAATGGCAGCGTACACAGTAGCACAGTTTAAATGGCAGAGACAGAATAAGAGATGGACTTCCGCTAGAGACGGAACTTAAAAGATGTATGCAGTGCAGCAAAGATGATGAAATGGAGATGGCCAGGTTACATAATGCTTATGGGTCCGAAGACGTGGCCACATCGAGCTACCCCATGGGACGCAAGAATTGGCAAAAGAAAAGTGGGACGTCAAAAAACTCGCTGGTGCGATGAAATAAGAGCTGTAGCCGACAAGCTGTGGTCAAGGAAAGCGAGAAATAGATGTTTGTGGAAATTTCTTACACACACGGGAAGTTAATAGGAACGACAATTGTAGCGGGTTTAGCGACCAATAATGGTCAGGAGTTGGGTCAACAGTGAACAACAGCAACAGCGGGACAATATAGACAGCGGACAAAAAGTGCCCAGGGAACAGTGATGGTGGTGCAGTCATTGGGCAGTAGAAAACAACAATACTAATAAACATTGAAAACAACAATAATATGATTATTGCCAAAAATATGGTCAGTGGACAACACCAATATTGACAGTGGGTAACAGTAAAAAGTATTCAATAATGACAGTGGACAGTATAATTTATAAAATGCTCTCCAGGGTTAGCTCACCTGAGAGCGACTCTAATTTTCAGCCACACCACTACAGTGGGAGGCCTTTACCAACGCGGGGATGATTTATTATTATTATTATTATTATTATTATTATTATTATTATTATTATTATTATTATTATTTAGTATACTTTACAGGTCCTTAGAAATAGGTGATGTGGCCCAAGAGCCACATCGCGATACATCTGCGCGATGGGTGGGGCCAGCAAAATTGGCCCCAAACATTAATTGATACTACTGCAGTGCCTGTGATCGGGAGGTCTTGGGTGCGAGTCCCAACGATGGCAGGATTGTCGATTCTCGGTAGATGAATCGGTAGATGTAGGTCGAATTAATTCACTGTCTGGCAGAGTTTTCTAGCGGCCTGCTCCTCTCATCAGTAGTTTTCCGTGGTTTCTCCGATTACACTAGGAAAATAATGAAGCAGTACCTTAATAAACGGTCCAAAAACCCCGTGCGATTGTTCCTTCGTTTTTTGTCCTTTCCTCACCCCTCACAGACAGTTACGCTCACATGCACTACACAAGTCGGGATTTAGAGCTAGTTCCGACTGGGACGATACCACGCTGCGGTAATACCTTATTGAGGAAAATGCGCGCAATTCGACGTAAGTTGGCACCGGATATCACCAAGCAGATGAGCCAGATCAGAACCACCTCCCACGATAAAAAACATGCCCTACACTAATGATCAGAGGGATGGGTGGGGAGACATAATAACTGCCCCGCGAGTGACAAGTCTCTTCCGGAAAGGGGGCGTCGGAAAGCAAAGAAAGAAGTATTCTCGCAGAAGTCAAAAAATACTACTCACGTAGGCAACTTCTCAAACATTTGCTTCCTGAAATAGACATCGCCCCGCCCCCGGCGGAAGTGCCACCGGGGCGATGGCGTCCGTATTTCATTATTTCCACCTCGAGATAATTTATGACCCGTCTGCAAGGGTCAACTCCACGGTCCTTGTGCTGTGTGCTCGACCTGACCTTACGAAACTATTGACTCCCTTCTCGTTTTCCGCGTTGCGTAGGTAAGTATTTAGGTGCACTTTTGCGAGAAAGTTTTAATCGCTCTTTTGTCGGGAAACTTCAAATATAAGAAGTTTGAAATAAATTTAAGAGTTAAAGTTTTTTATTAAAACATGTGTTGGCCGGAAAATATACGTGATAATAATAGATCCCATTTAACACACACATTATGATATAGCAGAATCTAACGAAATTGGGATCATTAACTATCATTTGAGTTGAGTTAATTTAATTTGTTTTCGCCAATGAACTCTGTGACTTATGATTTAAAATTACAATCTGTTTTCTTGAGATTTGGAATTTCTTCCTCATCTTCTAACGATACTTGTTGAATGATGAAAAAAGGACCCACATGGTTAGGTTAATAGCATTTGAAAATAGACACTTTCGCTCCCGTGTTATAGAACATTTATTTTCATCAGTAAACGTCAGTAAACATCAGTAACCCATCAATAACACAACAAGCAAAAGGAGAGTTCAACAAAACGTGCGTATAGTGAATCATTCAATTTATTTGCTGCTCAGATATTTTAGGCAAGAAGGTTTGATTGATTATAGGATTTCCGGGCGCTTAAACTGATATCGTCATTAGTCCCAAGCTCTAAGATCCCTACTGGTATTTCGACGCTTGTTGTAGTGTAGTAATTGTGCGTGTGTTTAAGTAACATGTGAGGATAGGACAAGGAAGAGGAAGGAAATATCGTCCGCTTGTTACTGCTCCGGCATTCACCTGAAAGGAAAATAAGATATTTCATTTGTAGAATTTGAGTTTTAGAAAATCCCATAAAAACGATATGTGAGGATTCTCGCATTACAATATTATGATTATAGTTGGTGATTGATTATTCTGATGTAAATACTCCTGAATATTTAAGTTTTCTATTTGATTTATTGGAAATAACGTTGCGAGAGAAGAGTGTGCAATCAGATCATTTTCAAAAAGAATTTGATTAAATGTAAAGCACGGGCAGCCAGCAAATTTGCCAAGGTTTGATGCTTTCAAGCTGTTGATCCTGCAAACACGATGAAAGTTAATATTAACATTCAAACAAACAGGACACTATCATATCCGAAACGTTAATACTCGCGAAATGTTAAAAAATAAAGATAATTGACATAGTACACTTATTTTTATTTGGCCTTATAAAGAATGAAGGAAATGTCTATAAGGTGTTCTAAAGAATGTAACTGTTTTCCACTGGAAACTGGTGAAGAGGGAGTTGTTATCTCAGCAGCAGTTTCTAGATAACTACTCTGACTTCGTTTGTGACCCCCCTTTCAGAGACTTCTTGATGAGCATGTTTTGACTTCCAGAGGCGCGTTTCATCCTTTTTATGGGCACATAGCTCAAGAGTATGGAAATCCGTTTGACCACTGGTTTTCAAACTAGATGCCTTTGCGCATTCGTTCATCCCAAAGCGCCATCTGGCGAGGTTTTACGCTTTTGTCGGAAAACGATGTTTATGCAGGCTCCGTTTTCCCGCCCCCAGCGTTGAAGTCGCGCTCCGCCTCGAGGGCGTGCGATCGACGTCCACTGCGCGGGTTGATACATATTTCCGAGCTGGGTGGTATTCGAGAGCGGGGCCGAGGCGCGCCTGTCGGCCCCGGAGGGCGCGGAGGGCGGCGGCGGGGCTGCAGCGGCAGAGAGGGTGATGCGGAGACGAACCAGTTTGTTCAGCTAGAGCAGCAGTTTCTAAACGTGCGCTGGTACGCATAAAATTTATACAGTGAAATAGTTAAAATTAATATTTGAAAATTAGTGGTGAAAAATGAATGCAACTCACAAATGTGAAACACACAACGACGATTTGTTCGTCTGGACTCTAGAGCATAGGTTTCGAACCAGGGGGCTGCGGACCGCTGGTGGTAGGTAAAAGCATTTCGGGAGGTACGCGGGCTAACACCTAAAAATTACATAGTGAAATACATATCCTATAGTTAAAATGAATATTGAAAACTTGAGGTGATGAATGAGTGTAACTCATAACTATGCAAATTATACGAGTATTTAACCATAACTATGCATATACAAGTATATATAGCAGACATTTCACTGATTCTATTTGTGTTAATTCAACTATGAAACTCATCGTAGTTCAAGAATCCAGACTCAACTTGAAAACTTAAATTCAGTCGGATGGAGGGCGGTATGGAGGAGCTGCTTGCTACTCTGATCTGATCGGCCCTTAGTTACACACTCTTACACGTATATGCACTACACTAGCACACATGTCGTGAGAGCAAGCCGGCTGGTGTGGTTCCTCGCTTGTAAGAGGAACCTGGATGGGGAACACCCTGAACGCAACGTGTAGGCCGCCTCCGAGTGGAACCATTTAGTTGGGGAAGAACACTGCCACCTCCCATGATAAAACAAGCACTACTCTTAGGGGGCGAACAACTTTGAAGCAGTTGACGCACCGAGATTCACTAATCTACCAATGTTTTTAATCAGCCCTTCTCATCGCAAGGGAAGAAACGGATGTTTCAACGAAACCCTACTCGAAATTTTCATGGTACACGCAATGCACTATCAGTATCCCACATCCAAAATATTAGCTACCAGTTTCCAATGCAAGCTAAAATCTTATCTAGCAATGGAGTCTCGCGGCACCGCTGGACATCCCTACTAGCATCGAGCAGGAGGCTAGACGGCCGAACAGGCGGGCCACACAACCATCGGGCGGGCACGCGAAAGACAGGAGCAGTCTCTCGTCGCAGGTTAGTGCGGCATTCATAAAAAGCAGAAATGACTGGTTTTCACTGAATGATTAAAACATACATTTTTTTACACTATGCACAAGGAATAAAGAATTCATTGTTACATTCTTCTGCACGTTGGTTTTTCGTAGTGTCAAGGCATTATTTGACAGGCACTACAAAATCTGGAGGCCGCTCTGTTATATACCTTGTAGCAAACAAAGAACACTTTATCATATACCGGAGAAGAGAAGAAAATTGAAAATGAATGAAGAATTGCAATTGAATAATTGTGTCTCTATGGGAAACTTTTTCGTTTGTACACTTGTGAGAAAGTTTTTGGTAAGTGGCGATCTCTCGGAAGAACTTTTGTCACGTGGTCGGATTTTCCGGCAGATACATGGAGCAATTGAGTAGTCTGCCCGCAGGAATATTTCAAGACAAATTTTGCTATTGTACGTGGTGCATGAATCTAAAGGAAGAGGAAAAGTTTCACTTACAAATGGGAAGAACCCTTGTTTAAACACGTGTTTCAAAACTTTCTTTCCTATGCTTCCTCATTTTCTAGCAGTAACAATTAATTTTTCGGCTTGAAACATTCCTTTGGAGACTACTGGACCGACAAATTGATTTGGTTCCTGCACTATAAATAATTGAGGCAACAAAGATCCTTACATATTTATTATTTGGACTATAAGGTATGAATGTGATAAAGGACTAACTGCTTGATCAACTAACAGTATGTGTTTTTTACCAACAAACGACAATGTCCGTTTTCAACGCATTTCGCGTTCAACTTCACTTTGGTCTGCATTGCACACAGAAAACAGTGAGTAATGTGAGTATCTATCTTTGTCCTTTTCGAGAAATTCCTCTGCAAACATATTCTACTCTATTTTGTCGTGTGCATGAGTCCGTGATACAAATTCTGTTATTTTACTGCTTTTATTTTATGTCCTTTTTGAAAACGATTGATCCAGGTGTGAGAGGCGGAATATTTCTTATGTTCGTGGCAAGTTCCTACTGAAATTTCCAGGGTCCACTTATCTTAAAGTGGCAACCAAATGAGAGGGGAAGAAGAGGAAGGCCAGTTTTAGAATGGGAGAAATACACCCCGGAATCTATGGAGGATACAGGACTCAAATCAGGAGATTGGGAGGATCAAGAGTAGTGGGCGGTGAAAATGGCAAGCTCGTAAACAGAAAATACCGAAGAAGAAGACGTTTGAACGCAGTATGGCAGCGCGGAAGGCATCGCAACGCGAGCATATGAAGACCGAAAATGGATGCGAGCTTGCCAGGGAGAGGATAAAATGTGGGAAGGGGGTGAAAAGAAGGGAGAGGGGTGTAGACGCCGGAGGGTTCGTTTTCCCTAAAAGGTCTCGTGTCACCCACATCCCCAGCCCGCACCTTTCAAGGCTCTCTACTCACGGCACACGTGCGGAGCATTGCAAATGGTGTAAGAGGAGAACGATGTTGGGGATAAGAATCGTGTTTCAGGGCTGGGACGACTGCGCAGGGCTACAACATTGTTGTCAGAAACAGCGGATGATATGAATACCAAGATAAAAGAGTTACGGAGATGAGCTGGAGAGAAATGAAAAAGTAGAGAGATACGACTAGCGTAAAAGAGTAGCGTAGGCAGCATAAAAGAGAACGGAAATGAAAGAGCGGAATAAAACTCATGATATCGAAGGTCAGAGACCGCGAGAAATGGCTCAGTGCATCATCGGATGTCACTATAGAAACTCTGACCGGGAGATCCTTGGTTCGAATCCCGACGGTGGCAGGATTTCCGACACTTGCTAGATAGCTGGGTCGAGTTCTGTCGCTGTCTGAGGGAGAATTCTAGCGACCAGCTGCTCTGATTGGTAGATTTCCGTTGTTGTTTCGATCAATACCACAATCAATACCAGGCGATTGCGGAGCAGCACCCTTCCAAACAGACCAGAAACCACGCGCGTTCTTTTCTTCCTATTATTTTTTCTTATCCTACCCCTTGCTTACACACACTTATATTGCTGCACTACAGAAGCACACCTGCCGGGGGACAGGTCGAGAGCTTAGAGCTTGTCCCGGCTGGGGCGGCGCCCCGCTGATGGGAGGTGCCCTGTTGTGGAAAATCCCACTAGTCAGCCGTTGGTCAGTGCCGGATTTCAGCTCCCAATGGGGCACGATGATCACCACCTCCCGATACAAAACACACACTACATTTATGGGACAAATGGCATTAGCAGTAGAAGCGCCCGGAATCATTAATCAATCAATAGACGGACAGAAAACGAATAAACAAACAACCAATTTGAGTCTTGGAATGAATAATGTTTATGAAGATATAAGTAAACGGGGAAGGGGTTTATTATAATGAGAATCAGATGTAAAAGAAATGAGAATAAAGAAATAAATGAATGAAAACATCAGTATGTATACTATAGGTATGACGCGATTTGTGAAACGAAGAATTGATTCCGTCAGGAGAGATGAAAATGCGGAAAATCCTAATTTGTATACAACAACCCACAACATTAAACATAAAGAACAATTTCATATCGCGAACAGTTTCTGAAGAAGTAAGGCGTCGCAGGTCTTTACTGAAAATTTTGTCGCGCAATTCCTCTGTACTGCCATGGGCGAACACATAGCCGGTGACAAAATATTGTGAAAAGGGAGCGGCGCAGTGAAAGACAACACGGCCGCGTCGACGCCCAGGTGGGAGCTGCCAGGGGCGTTGGATGGCTGGAGGGAGAGGGGTGGGAAGGCGGAGATTGACAGGCTATCAACAGAGCGATAAAGGGCACGGCGTGGGATGCCCTAACTTTTTGCTGTGACGCAACGCGTCTAAAATGAAACGCCTCTGGAATATTAAAGGGGTGAGTGAATGCAGACACAGAGTTGTGTATGTCAATGAGGAGAGAATCAAAGAAAGAAAATAATTTGCCAAGTGGACATAAATAACTCATATATTACAAAATAAAATATAAAAACGCATAAAGTACGTTGCTTGTGACGTTGCCTACCTATCATTTTAGCCGCTCTCGATGACTTCACCACTATCTCAGATTTGTTACGTGCAGTAAATGTTAAAGTAATGTAAAAAGACAAAGTTAGATATAAAAAAATTCAAAACTCTATTCCCTTCTAATGTAAAAAGCATACTTTATCATAACATTAATATACTACAATAAAGACTGCATCTACATGATAGAGCAATTGTTAATTATTTTTTGGAAGGAAAATTCACGTTGAAGAGTACTATAGAACTGAGCGATTATTTTAAATATTATTACGAAGGTTGCCTTTATGTTTCGGGATTTGGCAACCCTGGTGTTGCAATCCGGCAACTGACAGCTCTATCGTAAAGCTGGATGTTTTGAGGTTATACGTACTCAGAACGTTTTGACATAGAGCGCTATTTGTGTTGCTTACAGTAACTTAGAAGATTCATCTTGGCCCAAACATTGGAATTAAATCGTAAACATTTTCGTGCGATTATTTTTTACAACGTTCGACGTGGATTAACTCAGCAACAGTGCATGGATAAACTAATTCAATTTTTAGAGATGAAGCTCCATCAAGGACCAGCGTTTATCGATGGTATGGTGAATTCAATCGTGGTGGTAGTTCACTCAAAAACGAATTTCGCCAAGGTCGTCCAAAATCCGAAATTGTTCCGAAAACAATTGATGCTGTGTGTGAACTGATATTGCAAGATCGTCATGTGACCTATCGTGAGATTGAGACTACCTTAGACATTAGTGGGACCAGCGTACATTCAATATTGCATGAACATTTGACTGTCAAAAAATTTGTTCGCGTTGGATCCCAACCACCCAATTTGTCAATCGCTCAAAAAAAAAGTCTCGTGTCGTTGTCAAAAAGAATGCTCCAAATTACGACGCGGTGCTTCCAAACACGTCTATGACATCGTGACAGGTGATGAATTGTGGATTTACGCGTATGAACCCGAAAGAAAACAGCAGTCAACTGTATGGGTGTTTCATCATGACAAAATCCAACAAAAGTTGTTCGCGCACGAAGCACTTCCAAACAGATGACAGCCTGCTTTTTCGGACAAACTGGACATGTCGCAACCTACCACTAGAACAACGCAGAACAGTCAATTCTGAGGGGTACACCAACGATTTGTTTGCCAGCTGTCTTCCAAGAAATCAGGGAAAACTAACCGCCCAAGGCGGAGCACTCTCCACCATGACAATGCGAGCTCTCATACAAACTGCTTTTTCAGCACCAAAACACGATTTGATGAGTATCCGCCTTATATCCTGACTTGGCAACAAATAACTTCTTTTTTTTCACGTACGTAAAAAAAACAACTGAGAGGTCAACGTTTTCGACACCTGAAGAAGCGTTGCTGATTCAGAATGCATGTTTTGGAGATCCTAATCACAGTGGCAAAAGTGCTCAACAATTGGTTCAAAACGCATGTAAAAGTGTATAATCTGTTAATGGAATATTTTGAAAAACAATAAAGTGATTTTCGATGATTAATATTTGTTTTGTTTTCTAATCCTGAAATAGAAAAGGCATCCCTCTAATGAAAAAATCATCTTTCATCAGTTGAGCCGAAGAGTGAATTAGAATCACTGTTTAATACGTAAATTGTTCATTAGTATAAATAGTTGTGTAGTAGATTATCGACTCCCCGAAACGTTCACTGGCTTGGAAATTCAAAAAAACACCATTTGATCGACGCTCCAAAACACAAGAGCAGGAATAAATCAGCAGGGAGGTCCCAGTCCCTGCGCGCGCGCTTTCCGGGTGCGCTGCTTTAAAGCCAAGCGAACAGCTTCCGCACACGCTGCGAACACGCGCGGGGTAAATGTTTCGGCGCATCTGCATTTAATGCTGTGTCATTTGTCAGCATTAGCCTGCGAGGGATGTGTGCATGCCGGGGGCGTCGATATGTCCGTCCGCCCGTCGACCTCTCCACGGGACGGCCGCCCCGCCCTTTGCCACACGGCTCGTCGACAACGCTCCACACGGTTTTTTTGGATGTGAGAATCACCACTGCACTGTATCTAGGGATGGATTAATGCATGAGCAGACTCAGGACATGCCTAGGGTCACCCCAAGCATAGAGACGACTAACAAATTTTTAAACAAATTTTCATATTGATTCATAAATGTTGTAGTTTAAATCATTCTACTAATGATGCAGTTTCTTAACTATAGGAAAATTGGCTTCATAAAGATATTTCACTTTTTAGACTGATCCACATCAACATTCCTGAAAATAATTCGAAAATGTTTTGTTACGTTTAGATATCTATTATTTTAAAATCATTTTTTAAATTGCAAATGGTATAGTTTTGTTTTTGTATACATAGTCATATTCAATGTTTCAATATTATTAGGGGACTCGTAATGTTGTGCTTAGACCCCTCTAGATGTGAATTCAATTCTGACTAGGCTGTAACCGGCTCAGTGCCCCACTCATTTACTCCAAGCTTCTCCTGCGGAGCTGGAGCTGCAGACAAAAATCTTGGTTTTAAAATTTATTTCTATCTGCTTCCTGGTGGTCTCACAGAGTTGGGAATACATATACATAATTCTTGGAAAATTTCCTAAGTTTATTGAGTGTTTTGCGCAGGTGTTACAATCACAACAACAACAAAAACAATGTTTTATGGTGAGGTGAGAATGAAAGATTATTTGTGAATGATATTGTTATGATTTGGAGGGGATGTTAAAGATGGGAGAGATTCTTTGAGAAAACGAGATTTTATTCTGTTGAGTAATGGCTTGTTTGCCAAGGAGAAAAAAGGAAGCGCTGGGACAGGAAGGAAGAAGTGAATAAAATTTAGAGGATTTCTCTCTCTCTTCGAAGCCTAGTTGTATTCTATTCTGGAGAGATCATAGTGTGGTATTATGGGAATGAGCCTTTCGACTGCCTCCCTTATGACAAGATTGTTAGCCTTAAATATAAATTAGAGGAATAGAATGATGTTATTTTATTCATTATAATCTTAATAGAATCTAAAGAAGTTCATAATATATCTTTAACCTTCGGGTGCTCGCGCGATTTAGTACCACATGTTCAATCGTGGGGCGGTACTTTCGCCGTCGCCTAACATCCTTTCATTTCTCAATATTACAGCTTCTCTTGATTGTCAGTCATGAAGAATTTATTAAATAACTTCAACTGGCTATTGTAGTAGATTACAAAATTACTGAAACAATTTTAATAATTCTGCAGAAAAGAAATTTCCGAAGAAGATAACCCCCAAAAAAACAGACTTCTACTTTGGCTTCACAAAGCACTGATGACAAATATATACAATACAATGTAATAAAACTCGAAATAAAAATCAAATGAAGTACGAAGTTAAAATTCTATTACGATGAACATGGTAAAGATGGGGGGAGCGAAAGTGTAGAAAGCTAAATATGCTATAATTAGGGCTGAGATTTACCTGCAATAAAAACAATGATATATGCGCATATATATAAATATATTTGGTAATATTGCAATTAAAATAGGAAAATATGCGAAATAGTTTAATGTGAAAAATATATTTACAGCAAAAAGGAAAACAGAAATCATATCAATTCTTACAAGCGACAAATGACAAGAGCTTCATTTTGAAGAACACTGATTTTTTAGAAAAATAATTAGATTAATTTAATGTACATTTCACAAAATAAAAAAATATAGGTATTGCTACAAAATTCACGACAAATACACGGGCCTCAGTTTTTTTAATACCACTCTAGTACGTCTGCGCCGTGTGTGGGCACGCAAGGCGCTCGACAGATGCACATTTCATTTCGACTGATACTGCCGATGCCAAGTCTTAGCTTCTCGAGCGCCTTGCTTCAGCGCAGGTCACATGATGTACCGTAACAAGTGGTAATAGAACTGTCATCGTCGCGCACACTCGGACGGAACTGTAACTTTTTGGGCTTCTTTTCACGGATGAAGTTTGAATAAGCAATAAAAATATGCAAATATGGCCGAAATATGCAAAAATATGCATATGGTGATATAAGCGGATATATCCAAAATAAAAATAGCTTAAATTGATTTTAAATGCTTCAAAACGTATACAATTTGTTGAAACGGGATGTTTTAGTTAACAGAAAAAAATATGCAAATGCATACGAATATAAGTACAGTTCTAGTTATAATAAAACAAGACTAGCATTGGGAATCTAGATTTGATTAGCATAAGAGTATTATTATGACATTTTTATTGCAAAAACATATGAAAAAAATCTTACATACTCATAATTATCATGAACTAACTGGAAGAGGCGCGATCGCATGGCGGTGTTTATGCCGCATAGAGCAAAGACTGATGCGTCGGTTACCTTTGCGCGGCTTCGGCGCAAATGTGAGTGGGTCTTGAAGTTGTTACCGCTGTTTTGTGTCTGAATAGATATCTAGAGAATACATGGCTTCCCGCTATGCTGAGTTCAAACATCAAGCTGCAGCACCGTTTTATTTTCCAAGGCGCCATTTATACCGCCTGACCGCCCACTGCACATATATAACATTGACGTTTTGGCAAAACTTTGCCTAAGATTTAGTTTGTACCGTTTCGTTTGTACACGGACTTAATCTCGGAAGCAGTAAGATTCATATCAGTGATAACTTCCTATCGTTATATGAATAAAATTACCACAATAAATTTATAATCATGTAACTCTTACACCTGAAAGAATAGGTTGAGATGCAAAGTGACGAAAGCCGCAACCGACTGTCTGGCTTGCGTATCCCGCTAGTCCCTCCTCCGGCGGGGCTCACCGCGCTCACAACCAACGGGTGGGTGACGCAACGGCGAAAAAGGGGAAGGGGGCGAGGTGGTGTCCTAAATTTCACTTTACGACGTTCCTATTTGTCCGATTTGCATGATTGTCACGGCGTTGGATGCAGGAGGCATGTCGCCATCGCGCTATAAGCTTACATTTTTATTTTTTTCTCGGAAGTTTGAGAACTAATGTCAAATTTGAGTTTTTGCTAGATTTTTGGCAAAAGGGCGTCGTAGCGTAAATTCTACTTTAAAAAGGCGTCAAATGCCGTTTACAGATCGAAAATGGGACCATTGGTTCAGACGTTATCAGTAAAGTAAGTGATAGTACTCTGTGATAGTACTGCGACCTATTGAATTTTCCTACAAGAATTTTTCTGTGCATTTAGCCTTAAGTCGCAAGTAACATCTTTTCTGCAGCACACCTGCTTTTATGCAGTTAGAGACTATACCGAGCATCCAAAAGGAATGTAATATTAATTTAAACAATGACATTCAATATATTATATATCTTTTGGACTGTATAATTGTAAAGAACCTGTAACAAGTATTGTTATTCAGCTTCTGGGTGAATGACCCCCACCTCGATCAGGTTTTCGTCCAGTTTATGTGATCCTAGATCAAATGCTGAGATGGCCCCTTGTGCTTCTCAACATAGATGTAACTTCAAATTAACTTCTCCCCATAGCACGTCACACAGAGTTTGTAACTGTTTTTGAATGTAAATAAATAAATAAATTAACACTTGTTCTGATGTAATATTAATAAGAAATATATTACTCTGTGAAAAGTCTCGTAAGTATATTGTCAGCACCATTTGCGGGACCCTGACGCCACATTTGAGATGCATAGTCATCATTCCTAGTTCATAAATGAATCCTGCGTCGCGATTTGCAAAATTACTCTCCTTTGGTCCGGGACACATTGCTGGCGCCGCTGCGTCCGCGGCCGACCACGGCCTTCTCGCCGGAACTGCGAACCATCCGAGTCATCGACTGCCGTCCATTTCAAATTGATTGCGAGGTCATTGAGGATAGCTTTTATTAGGATATATATTGCTTAACCTGATCCATTGAGCTTATTCTAACACAACACGTATGACGTTGCTCTTTATTTATTAAAAGTTTTCAATGTCGTTTTACCAATACTGTAACAACTGTGTCATACTGTATATGTCTGATAGACAAATATTTACAGAAAACTGGAAAATAGTAGAAGAATTTGCCCATTGTTTTGTGTAGACAGTTTACATTCCATATTTCTGAACAAGAGCCTTCCGAGTTTTATTGTATATTCTTAAAGAAGTCGATGAGGACCGTTTTTATGAGATCATAGAGTTCCGGTCAGATAATTTAGTTCATGAACAGCATTGGATTATTTACAATTATTATCACAACTACTTCTTTTCATATTGATCAATGCACAACTGTGGTATATGAAAACTGGCTCCAAAGGCATCCGAATGGTTGAGAGAGAAGTCTCAATCTCGTTTCTCAAGCTGGAATACAGTAAACTTGCAATCATAACTCCAAATTAGTTTTTTGTGTTTGCAATGGATTTTACTGATCCAGTATCACCAACAACAGCGGCTGAGTTACAGGATTAGTCTCCTGCACCAACTGCCAGCTAGGGGCTACAGAAAAAGGAGACTGATCCACGATATTTTAGGAAAAGTATCTGTCTCTGTTGTGAGCGTGTAAAATGATATAATGAAAGTAGCTGTATTGTGTGTCAACGAAGGCTTGTCCTAGATGTAAAAGTGCTAGATGGTTAGTGGTAGTGGAAGATTGTATTACACAATACAGTGTATAAAATTAGATGAACATGACTTTTAGACAAGTCAACTTTTATTAACGCCTAAATAAAAGGCAATACGATGTAAAGTTGAGGTGATTGTTACAATATTTGACGTTAAATAATAAAATATTTCTGAATTTGGGAAAGGCATCGAAATTGAACGAGAACAAAAACTGAAATTTTAGTAACACAAGACGCAACTCAGAGAATAACGTCGTTTTCCGATGCGCAGAATTAGATGAAACATTCTACATGTGCAATAAGCTGCAACAGGGAATTCTTAACCTAACTATGCGCAAAACACAATGACGATAGTAACAGGAGTATTGGAGAAAGTTGTTGGCAATAAAAACGAAGGCAATCAACAGAGAATCTGAGTTTCATTGCACTGGCAGCGCTCCGCGTGAGAGAATGTGGTTCTCTCGGAAATGGGACCAGCACCAACATTAGCTGGTTCTATGAAGCGGGGTAATAGGCGGTGAGAGGCAGATACTATTGCGTAGTGCAAGGCAAAACAAGGCTAGCAAGATACAGGTGAATAGATCTGCATATCAAGCTTACTCCAGAACGCTACAACATATATTTCATATTGAATTATGTCCAATTGTGACCGGCTGAGTCAAAAGTACCGTTGTTTCTGCTGCGGCTGTAACCGAGTGGATTATAGTCCCGATGGGATCGCGTTCCGACACTAGCTACACACTCGTATCTATTATAGGTCGAATTCACTCGCTGACTGGACAAGGATCTAAATACCGTATGTTCTGATTGGTAGCCTCGCGTGTTTGTCTGAACGAATGTCTGAACAATGCCCTAAGAAACAGGCTGCGCCTCGCGCGCGATTTTTAATTCCCCTTCTTGTAATCTTTCCCCTTACTCCCAAACACAATACACTCACATGAACTGCACTATGACACGTGTTGGCAGTCCGGGACGTAAGACTTCTGCTTGGGAAGATTTCTGGAGGAGAAAATCTACGGCAAGCTGACGTGGAGGTTGGCACTGGATCTCTGTATCATTGGGAGAGAATTACCATCACATCTTGGGATTAAAGCATTAATTACATGAAAGAAACTAATTATCGCAGCTTTTGGAATTAAATGTTTCTGAGAACAAGAACGTAAACTCAATATAATATCAAATTATTATTAGAAATGAAGGGTAGAAATTTTAATCCATCTGTGTAGAGCGTTCAACTCGCTAGCCGTTCCTTACTGCGCTAGTACTGCACGGCTGAAGGGAGGAATCAAACGACAAGGTGTCTGGTTTTGACGTGAATGATTTATGTTTTTGGCACGCCTACTGTTATGGCCATTAGTCCCGTTAATGTAGTATTCGATTTGTTTGCACGGAGAGGGCAGTGTTCCTCCCCGATCAATGGTGAGATCTTACACTCACGGCTGGTCTCTCGACATGTGTGGTAGTGTAGAGCACATTAAGTGTAGGCGTGTACGTAATGGTCGTGGATAAGACAAGGAAGAGAGAGGAAAGATCGCTTTGTACCCGTAGCCCGTTTGATAGTGTACTGTTCCGACGTTCTCCTGATGTTGTTCGGAGACACCGCGGAAAGGCTACTGATGACAGCAGCCGATCTGTAGCTGTCTCGCTAGTGTGAAAGATTCTCAGGACCTCCCGGCGAGAGCCACTGCAGAGGGAGCGGCAGCGCTGTCTCCGAGCTGAACTGCGCCGGCTGGGGAGCCCTGGAGAACTCGGCCGCTCCCCTTTAACTCGATGAGCACCGCGCGATAGCCCGTCATCATCGACTGCCGCCGCCCCCTCCGCACCGGAGGCGGCGGCCGGCAGGAAGCGAAAGCCCGGCGCGACGACACGCAGCACCAAACAAGGACTCAAACCGAGAATGAAACATAAAAGAGGAAACGAATTTGGCGGGAGAATGTGGAATAAGTCGATGAAAAATTCACAGCGCATTTAACGACAGAAGAACGACGAAGAAGTTGGAATAAAGTAAAGATGCAAAACCTTTTCTGGAGATTCGTCACTGACAAAAAGAGAGTATACTGAAATAAATGAATAGTGTATGGTCATATTAAGATATGTCCGTTTGGAGAAGAAAAGACAAAGAAGATGGGATGTGGTACGCAGCATTACCAATTAAAAATTATTTTTTTGTTTCATTTAATTACCAGAAAGCCTATCAGTTAAATTAGCAGTAACACACATCATATATGTTGTAAACTGTAATATAGTCAGTGAATTTATTCAGTAAGGCGTAAGGATGTGTTTAGAATCTTTCTTATATTTAAAAAAGATCTACTATGGAATAGAGCAGAAGGATCTAGACAAAAAAATCAATAAACAGCAACACAAGAACGTACATTTAATGATTCAAGTGCAAAGTGTTTACTTTAAACACCCCTATTTTACTTACATAGCCTACAACTTTGTTATTTCGAATTATTTTATATTGTTTTGAAGCCTCTAAAAGAGGCGATACTTTGATTTCCTTTACCAAAACTAATTAATTTGAAAACACTTGAAGCAAAACAATATTATATTTTCAGTTATACGGGAAAATGTCAGTCATGTCAAAAAACCAATTCACTCATGAGTACCACTTTATTTTGTCACGTATGACTCCAAAGCAAAGTAATATTAATTGAACTTCATTAATTATAACTAATTAATAGATCCTCACGTGAGAACCATAAATATTTGAATACCTTTTTTTGTAAACAAAAAGGGAATACTAACACATTTATTTGCACAAATAAAAATAAAATCTTTATATAAAAACTTTGCCCTGTTGTAAAGCATTGAAGGCTTTAACGGCCGGAGTGACTCCTACGGCTTTGAGCTACCAAACGTTTCCCCACGACTGCGGTGGTCGTCCTCAGTGGTAAGGTCTCAGGCAAAGTGTCCGGAACGGTGGCTGACTAGCGACTGACGTCGTTTTGGTCTCAGGCGCTCCATTTATAGGCTGCGGATGGGGGTAGCGGAGGGACCGGTATCGCGCGCTGGCTTCTGATTGGCTGTCGCCACGCGAGCTGGCTTGCGCTTGTGTATCGACCGAGATGGAAGTGGGGCAGAGAATTTTATTATTTTTTGGTTTTATCTTGGTGTTTTGGAGTACGAGATGCCAGGCGGAACTAATTTTGACTCCTTGTTTCCTGTTAAAATTGTTCGGGTGTTTGAAAATTTCTATGGCTTCCCGTTATAAGCGAGAGATGTAGCGGATAAAATCTGGGTGTTATGGAACAAGATGTGTTCTCATCCCGAAAGAGCATGTTCAGCCACCGCAGATCTTTCGGTGTTGCCGATGCAGCAGTTTCGTTTATACTCCGCAAGGCGAGTGTTGACTGAGTGTTGCGTTGTGCCTATGCAAACAGAAGCACAGGAACAGGGAATCCTGTACACTCCTGCTGTAATTAATGGGTTTCTTTGGTCCTTTGCTAAACGAAACATGTGGAGCTGTGTGGTAGGCGTGAAAATAGTCTTGATTTTGTGTAGCTTCAGTATCTTGCGTTTTTGAGATATGGCAGTGTGATAGCGTTGGTTGCCTCTTCTTCGGAAGGGCTGCGTGCGCTCTTGTTTGGATGTAGTGCTGTCTTTACATCTTGGGGTGAGTAACCGTTGGCTTGAAGAACATTCCACAGATGACCGAGTTCTTGGTGCAAGTTGTTTTCTTCGCATATGTTTCTGGCGCGGTGGACAAGTGTTTTCATCATTCTCTCTTTTGGTTTGGGTGGTTATTTGATATTTTATTCAGATATAGGTCCACGTGGGTGACTTTTCGGAATACTTTATGGCTTAGTGATCCGTCTTCCCTCTTTTTAATAAGTACGTCAAATGCAGTTGTCCATTTTCTCTCTTTCAAAAGTAAATTGTGTACGCGGATGAATGCTATCCAGATGTTGTCAAAACTTCCTCCAGTGTTTCTTTCCTGAGGCTTTAAATGATGAAGGTATCATCTACGTAGCGCAACCATCAATTGGGTTTGCGTGTCGCGATGTTTAGCGCTGTAGCCTCGAAGTTCTCCATGTACAGGTTAGCTACAATCGGGCTCAACGGGTTTCCCATCGGTACCCCATTTTCCTGATCGTAGAACGCACCGTCACATACAAAATATGTTGTAGTGAGCACGTGGTGAAAAAGCCCTGTGACGTCATATGGAAAAAGCTTTCACAACGCTAATGTATCAGTGAGTGGAACCATGGTGAAAGGCGATACTACATCGAAGCTGACTAGTAGGTCGCCTGTTTGCATTGTCAGGGTCTGTTTGCATTGTCAGGGTCAGGGACAAAATGCGCCGAATCCCTGATGAAATTATTGGTCTTGTCTATGAGGGGTCGAAGCAAAGAGCAAAGGTACTTCGATAATGAGTATGTAGGAGATCCAATGGCACTGACGATGGGCTGCAACGGAACTTTCTCGTTGTGATTTTTCGGTAATCCATAGTTCCTGGGTTCTATCGCTTCAGATTTCTTGATTATGCGTTGTTTTTCTTCAGGAATAGAAGACGCTTTAAGTAACTGGTTGCTGCGGTGGAGTATGCGGGATGTGGGGTCACATGCCAGCTGGTGATAGACGTTCGGGTGCAGGATGTCCTTAATTTTGTTTATTGTAATCCGTTTTGTTCAACACAACGGTTGCGTTCCCCATCGGCAGCAAGAATGATCAAATCTTCATTGTTGTTGAGATTTCGTAGTGCTTCTCTGTCCGCGTGGGAGAGGTTGTTCCTGGGGAGTTTTGCTCTGAGCAGAATTCTGGACGACTCTTCAGATTACCATCTGCTTCGTCAATGGGCAGCGTTGGTATTCCCGACTCGATCTTCGAGATAATATCTTCCACGGGCACTGTCGTAGGTGTAATCGCGTAGTTGCCTTCCTTAGCGAGGAGAGATGTTTCTTCCGGCGAGAGCTCTTGATCTGATAGGTTGACCACAGTGCGTTGTAGATCAAGAGTAGGTGGGTCTGTACTGGTTTGTGTAAGCCAATTGTATTTATGTATTTGTTTCTCAGAAATCTGTATCTTTTTTGATATCATCGTGTTGTAGGTAATGTGGTCAGCGTTGTGCCAGTCGTCTATTCGGAGCGTATTACTGATCTGTAGATGCAGTTCATATAGGTCCATGTCCGTAGCAGCAATATCGCGCCGGTTCTGATGTACCCGTTCCCGTAGGAGCCTTTTTTCCTTCGGTCGTGGATGCAGAGTGACGAACACGTCGAAAAAACGCGTTTCTGGCGTAAGAAATTAAGAATGACATTGTTGTCCCAGCAACTTAATAAACACGTCAGGGAGCGCAGCATTTGAATTTTCTTCCTCCTTAGCCCCTCAAGTCGGCGGATAAGTTTATATGTCTCCTCCTCATAGAAGCGGTTTATAAAGCGTTAAAATCTTTCGCAGTCGAAATCAATATTATTCATGTCTTCCGGACACTTCGCCCCGAGACCTCGCCACAGAGGATGACCACTGCAGTCGTGGGCAAAGCCAATTTGACCACGGCCCATCAGCTCCAGAATATCAATAATTTTGTTCATATATAACAGAAGTGTTTATGAATTACAGGAGTTGGATAATAGAAAATATGTTTTGTAACAGCATTAACGGAATTTTTAAAAACGAATTTAGAAGTTTTCATTAGAAATATGGCAGATGTATAATATTTTGTACTTTCATCAGAAAACAAAAATGAATTAAAACTCACCAAATAGCTATATTGTTCACAGAATTTGATATATAGCCGATTTGACCTCTCTGTATGCTGTAGCAATGAATAGCAAAATAGACTCAATCTAAAAATAATATTCCCAATTCACATCAAATATTTAGAACCGCATCATCAACCACTATAATATCTTACTGTTGATTACTGCTTTAAATTACTTGATTCAATGAGTTTATTCAATTAAGTTTGTAATCCAATGTATTAATTAATTAATTAATATTGAAATAATATTGGTTCAGTTTTCTTTTGTTTACCATATGTTTACCTTGGCATACCCTGATTAATTACTGACCTAAATCTTCTTATATTTATGTCCAAGAAATATAGGATCATACGGGGAGACGAAAGATTCGAAACATGAAAGTAGTAACAAAGTAGGAATCGGAGATTGAGGGATTGTGAAATACATAAAGCGATGGTGAGATAAACGTTCCTTTATAACGAACATAAACTGAATAAAGCTGTAGAAAAATAATCTCCCAACTGAAAAATTAATAACAAAAAGAAACTACTCCCACTTTTACAATGCGTTCATTTCAAAGAGCATGAGATAAATAACAAGAAATCCGTTTAGAGTCGGGCCCGACAAACAATATTCCTTTGAGCGACTGCAGATGGGTATTCCGTTCCGGCTGAAAAGAGCATTGGGCGGGCTGTCTTGGGAGCGAAGGGGTCGCGAGTCTCCGCCTCGCCGACTCCGCGGCGTCCGCGCCGACCTGTCGATACGGGAGCTCCCGCCCGCGTCGGGTGGGCCGCCTCGGCGGCGCCGCGCCAGCTTAGGGCTTTCACTGCGAAACCGGGGCTGATTGATTGATGGAGTTTTCAGTCGTGTTAACGTCATTAATAGGGACTTTATTTATATGCACTAAAAATCGATTATATAAGTATCAATTTATGCAACCAAAATTAGAAAAGATGCACTCGTATATGTCATTAAAATATATTAAATCATCACAATATTCTCTCAAAATTTTATTACCAGTTCATCTAGCATATTTAATCTATTTTAACCTATTTTTTGGTTATGGGTGCACCTAATATTCGACCTTTAGTTGATGCGCTACATACATAACCTTTCGTGGATGTAGGTTTTAACACCATTCCTTTTTAACATGTAAAAAAATTATTAACCTTTCTGGAAACTCTGGAATGTGGATTAGCTGTATTAACAGGACTCTCACACTAGCTCAAATTACACATATGTACTTATTTTAACAAAATATGCTAATTTCCTTTTACCCTTTCTGGCTCATTTACAAATAATTAGTACACACACAATTCACTTAATTTTTTTCTGGAAGAAAGAGAATACTCCTTACAGCTAACATTTACTGTATGTTTTTGCTGACATTTTTATTCCTAGCATAAAATGATACATTATTTGAATTTCGATTTTACATTTTAAGATAAAGATTGATTAATTCAACATTTATGAATTGTCTTTTGAAAGCTTGGAAGTCCTACCTAACATTATTATTGCATTACATGATCTGACTCTAGTTTCAAATAATATTAAAATCTCCTTCGATCTTTCTTATGTGAATCCACTTGCAGGTAAACGAGACATCGGTTACATCGGGGTTTTGCCGTCGCTCGTGCGTCGCCCCGTGACCTTGAAACAGCCTCGCTTTTAGTCGTCGGTGGTCCAGTTTCTTGACTCACGCGGCCGGGATCTCCTTGCTCCATGCACTTGCAGGTTCGAGTAAAAGTAATTGGAAAGATAGGCAATTGGTTTGAGCTTTAATTCGGTGTGAGATGCGTGTTGGAGATGAACTAGGGAGCATGGGTGATGGACCTTAAGAATTTGTTTTGGATGTCTTGCGATTTTTGAATGTTATTTTTGGCAGCATTTGTCCACATTTAGCAGGCGTACAGGAGGAGGGGTCTGATGATTGATTTATATAATGTTGTGGTATTGTTTAAAGACAGTTTCGTAGTTTTATTATTGAGAGGTTTCAGTTGAAGAATTTTAATTTTGGCTTGCTGAACATTGATGTCAATGTGAGTTTTCCAGTTGAGGGTGATATTCAGATATAGTCCTAAGTATTTAACTGCCTTATTATTTGGAGTCCATGGAATTATATTATTATTTACTTTTAATTGTATGGGAGGAGAGAAAGGTTTGAATGCGAATATTCAGCAACGAAACTAGTGGGATTCATTTTCATCTTCCATTTTGAGGACCAGCTTTCTAATGTTCGAAGACGTATTTGGATATCATTTGCTATAAATGTAATGATGGATGAGACATATAGATTGCAGTGTAATCTGCAAATTGGGCTATTTGGGTTAATCTAGAGGTAGGACTGTCCGCTGTGTAGAGGTTGAATAGCAGTGGGGAGAGGGGGATCCTTGTGGGAGTCCTGTTTTTATGAGGCGTGGGTTTGAGGTGTGGTTCTCTATTTCGACTGAAAAAGTTGTTTTGGGGGAAGCATTTAATGATTTTAAAGAGGTATATTGGGATTTCAATTGACGATATTTTGTATATTGGTCCTTCGTGCCATCGAAGGTTTTGGTTATGTTGGAGAAAACTGCTATATTAAGTGATTTTTTTGAACAATGTAAGAAGGTATTAATGATGCGTAAGAGCTGGGTCTCTGTGTACACTTCATTGGTGAAACCAAACTGAAATGGAGGTATGAGCTTTATTTTGTTCAAGTAATTTTTTGATCTTGCAAGTATGAGTTTTCCGAATATTTTTGCTAGTAATGAATTGAATTGATGCCTTATTTTATGTGGCGAGACTCGGGCCATCAGGTTCGGTCTTACGTCAGACCACGCAAATTCAAACGCAAACGTCAGCCACTAGAGGAGAAAGGAGGTATTTCTTAGTCGACAAACAGGCGATTTGAATTTAGCTCAGAGGCGTCATTTAGGGTTGAGAATCTTTTACATGCAAGTAAATCTACTAACATGGCACAGCCGACTTTACTTCTCCTCCGAAGGAAGGCGTACGAAGGATTTCTTCGCCCTTAAAAACCCACGGCTTCGATCGTTTCTGAACCCGGTAACCTGGGAATAACAGTCTTATACGCTATCCGCAACACCATCGACGCCGATGGTGGAGGTGGGAGGAGACTAATACAGACAGTTATCTGCGTTAGTGTGGTTTTTGTTCGGTTTGGGGATGGGAAGGAATAAGGAAAGTTTCCAGGATGAAGGATATATCCAATTCGTAGGGATGAGTTGAATATATATTGTTATATTGTTGGTGATATAGGCTATAATGTTTTGGGGTACATTTTTTAAAGTGATATTAACATTGTCATGACTAGATGCTTCTTTATTTCGGAGAGTACTAATGATGTTTGTAATTTCCTGAGGTGATATGTATTTAATTTTTTGTGGTATATTGTAATTAGGGGAGTGGGCATTGTTTTGGGTTTGGGGATGACCTGTATGGGGAGAGATGTTGGGGGTGAATGACTCGGCAAAATGATCGGATAAAACGTCAGTTTTCTCACTTGTAGAATATTTTTTAACATTGCCGGTAGTTAAAGGGGGGATTGTGGTTTTTTCTTAGTATCCTTTTGGTAAAATTCCAAATTGAATTGTTTTGAATGTTTAAACATTGTATTAGATGGATATATTTGGTCTGTTTAAAATCTGCTAAATCAGCTTTTCGGGTGTTATTTGTTAATAGATTTAGTTCAGATTTTAAACTAGGTGCTCTAAGATTTAGCCAGAGTCTTCTCATTTTAATTTTTGGTTTGAATTATGTTAATTAAACTTTTGGGCAGTTAAATGAGTGCGATTTTCGTAGTGTGGTGGGATTTTCGGGTTTGAGTGTGTTTACAGTTTTTGTTATTAGATTCTTTAAGTTTATTATTGCCTGATCTATTTGAGACGAGGTGTTAAGGATTTTAAATTTGTGTTTGCAATTGAATTATTTTCGTACATTTGACCCAATTCAAGTTATACATGGTAAGAACTGGTTTGGGCGAGGGTGGGGGAGGGTCTCATCTGTGAAAATAATGACCGGAATGTGGTCAGAGTCGAGCTTGATGTGCGGAGTTGAGTAAAAGTAGGTTTTTCAGTTGGTTATTCCTATATCTAAAATATCGGGAAGATCTTTTGGGCCATGAGGATAGTATGTGGGTTCAGGGAGAGATATTAATCTTAATCTGTTAGTGATTCTGTAGTTGAGATCTAGCGGCATTGGTGGTTTTGCACCCCCAGCAATTAGCATTGAGGTCACCAAATGTGTGTAGTGGGTGATTGAGGTCTGATTACGTTACTTAAGCTGGCAAAATTAGGCTATTAATTGGGTGGTTTATAAGGTGTAATTATGGTTAGATTTATGCAGGGGTGAGAAATTGCTGCTAGTTCAAGCCCAGCGATAGGTATTTGATTTACTATATATTTAGATGTGATTCAGTAATGCAAGCAATGTCTATGTTGTCTTGTAAAAAATACTGGAGTTTTTTTCTGATGGTAGACGCATTCCAATTCATTTGAGTTAATTAATGATTGATATATTGAATAATATATTAAAACATTTAACATTGTTTCAGAACCACGACTGAACACAATTCTAAAAACCTCTTGGCAGCTTCTTACCATAAAAAGGAAGTTACTTTCTTTTTTCGTCCGGTTTTGTGCACTTTCGCATGGGAAGCCTCTCTGAGACTTGTAGGACTTAAATTAACGTGTGCTACGTTCATCTTTGTTACTTGTTTTCATGATTAGTTCGACGACACGTAATACTCGGAACGGTCCTGATTTTTTTGGTTGGCCGAAAAAAACGTGTAATTTACGAAAGTAATGCTTTTGTAATGCGTTTGTACTCATTACGTCAGCGAATTTAATGATTTCCTCATTGCAGACTTATTTTAAAATATTATCAGATTGCCGTTATTTCATTATTGTGAAATCTGAATTTTCGTTTGTTGCAGGATTCGGCAAGTGTTAATCACATCGCTATCAACATAATTTAGGTGAGTATCTTGTTTCTATCCATTGAAAAGAATTGGGATTTTTTTGTGCTCGAAGTGAAAAAAAAATTACAAAATATTTGATTTTCATGCGACTCATATTTTCTGAATACCTATTAAACAGTGAGCGTGGCGCAATAATCAAGAACGACTATTACTGTGAAAGCGCATATAACATTATATTTAGAGGAATTGCGTTAACCACTCTTTTTACTATGGTTTCATTCATACAATTTATATTCAATTGAATACATTTTTGTAATAATTATTCCACAATCATTTAATGAGCTAATAATCAGCTATGGTAGGGAGTCCCTGAATTTGAAAGATAAAATACGTTGCCTGAAATCGGTTTTCGTTCATTTTAACGTACTAAACGTTGTTCGGTCATTACAGGCAACATAGGTTCGTTTTAGTACAGCAACTACCTGTAATTATTGTCCAATTAAGCAATTAGCTATCTCAGAATATGGCGAATAATTGTCTATTTATTACAGTATATCCACAAGCTAACTGTAGCGTGCCTATCCTGTGATTATAGGTAGTCCCACGACCTCACATTTCCCACATTATTCAGATTGTGAATAATATGAAACCCTTATGTCTAAGAATAGATAATTGGAATATAACGCAAGGAAATAGTGATATAAAATTTTCAATTGCCTTAAAATGAACCGATAAGGTAGATATGAGCTCTATACCTTATTTACCATTTACTCTTCTGCCCGGCAACCCACTGAAACTCTCATCAGCTGGCGTACCCACTGGTCTGCATCCTTGCTCGCATTTTCATCCTCTCACTCATCCACCAGTGCACCCATGCTGGACCTCTCTCCTGCCCGCCCACCCACTCGCCCACTCACGAGTCCCCACCCCTTACTCTCTACTTCTTTGATTAGTGCGCCTGCACGTTCGTTCGTCTGCCCGTCCGTCAGCTTCCCCACTCACCCTCTCACCCATTCATTGATATATACCAAATTCGATTGAAATGACTAAAAACTCCATAATCTATCTACCCTGCGTCGCAGGCGTCAACAATTGGTCTAACGTGCACAAGCGTTATCATACATCAGATGCATGAAAAATATTAATCGAGATCTAATCAAGGTGTGCATTTTTTTCTTAATAGAAGAATAGATGAATACTAACGGCTTTGCCTGAAGTGACGAAAACTTTTGGGACAATTATTGTATTATACTGACTCGTATAGTAATTTGTGCTAGTAAATAAGAGCCATTATGCGCGAATATAAGACTATATTTTATCTATGACCATTCAATATCCAATAAATGTTTTATTACAATTTCTGCAATTGAGAATATTATTCAACTTTTATTTTCCATAAAATGTCCATAAATTAAAGGATTTACAATGTTGAGAAAGTTTTATAAAATAAGACCAGAAAGCTTTCTCGCTGAAATAATTTATTCTAATAGTCCTTCGCCACAGCGTGATTTCTCATATTTCTCGACATCCTCAATTTTTCTGAGTTGAAGAGTCGTTGCATTCTTAAATTTCAGGTGGAGTATATATTTTATTGTAACAGTATTTGGTTTCAAGAATACGTTTTTTTGTAGACTGAACAATGCGAAAAATAAGGAGCAATATGAGTACAACTACGTGCAGGTTACGTATATGAAACCTTGAAATCTTTTACTTGACTACCGTGGTTGAAGTCAAGAGCGTATTGCATAGAGAATGCTATTCGGTTCGATGATTCCGAAAATTCTAGGAATGTGACTGGTGGACAGGCCGTGGATCCAATTTAAAATGGTAGTAGAGAACTTGTATTATTTTATTATGTCATCCGTGCAAATAATATTTCTTGGAATATTTTCCCAGGCAAAACTTCATGTCCTTCGACTTGTATTGGCTTTGCAGTTATGACCACGCAATACGTTGAATAAATAGATAAATGAGATGATCTCATGTGAGATTGTTTTGCTTACAGCGCATTTTGTTCACTAATCAAGAAAGAACGAAAGCAAAAGTACGAACTAGTGAGTGAGTGAGAGGGCAAGTGAGTGGGTGAGTGGGCAAAAGAGTGTTTGAGAGGACGAGTGAATGTTTGAGAGAGCGAGTGAGTGGACAAGAGACCGAGTGAGAGGTTGAGATCGCATGTGGGTGGGTGAGAGGGCAAGTGAATGGGTGAGAGGGCGTGTGAGCGGGTGAGTGGGGAAGCTGACGGACGGGCAGACGAACGAACGTGCAGGCGCACTAATCAAAGAAGTAGAGAGTAAGGGGTGGGGACTCGTGAGTGGGCGAGTGGGTGGGCGGGCAGGAGAGAGGTCCAGCATGGGTGCACTGGTGGATGAGTGAGAGGATGAAAATGCGAGCAAGGATGCAGACCAGTGGGTACGCCAGCAGATGAGAGTTTCAGTGGGTTGCCGGGCAGAAGTGTAAATGGGCGAACGAGGGTAAGGGCGAGTGAGTAGGAGAGCGAGAGGCGAACGAGTGGGCCGGCGGACGTCCTAACACGTCAGTAACGGTAGAGCTGCACAGAGCGTTAACTGCTGTCTCTGCAGTGCCTCAGACGAGAGGTCTTAGGGTTCGGGGACGGTGACAGGATTTTCAACTATCTTCGCAACTGGTTCGAATTCAGCGGCTGACTGGGGCAGAATTCTAGCGGCCGGCTGCTCCGGTCGGTAGTTTTACGAGGTCCTTCGACCAATACCAGGCGAATGAAGAAGCAGTACCCTTACAAACGAGTCTGAGTGTCACTTACATTTACTGTATTACCACACTTCTCAGGATAGCACTCGGTAGTTTATCCTGGCTGGTACGTCTCATGTCGGCTGGAGAGGTGCTCATCTGATGAGAGATACCTGGTTGGGGATAATCCCCGCAAGCCAACATAGGTCAGCACCGGATCTTACCATTTGGCGGGGGAAGAACCTCCTCGACGAAAACACGCGCTACATTTTCAGGAACAATGATCTTAGCAGTCGTCGCACCCGGAATCACTAATCAATGAGTCTAACAGCCCTGCGCGTGAGGGAGGTGTAGCGCAAAGGCGAGCGTAGATGCAGGCGAGGTGCCCGGCGAGCGTAGATGCAGGGGCGGTGCGTGGGAGCGTGCAGGCGCCTAATCCGCGCCCGACCGCCTCGCAATCCGCTTAGCGCCTGCGGTTTTTTCACAGCGCCGCGCAATCGCTATTTCGCCAACTGGTTAACAGTTTCCGAAACGACGTTAGGCCGCGGCCACTGGCGCCGAAGGCAACTGGGCGTGAGTCGCAATGGTGTTGAATTTTCTAAGGGCAGTGCCTAGCTCAGCGCTAAACGAGGTCCATTCTGCCCGGATGAGGGGGCTGATGGAATCAAGTGATATCACTGCAGGGCCACTGGCCGGGAGGTCCTAGGGTGCGGGTTCCCCTGATAGCAGGATTTTCGACCCTTGCTTGATAGCTACATGATTCAGCCGCTGTCGGGAGGAGAATTTTAAGCGGCCAGCTGCTCTGATTGATGGTTTTCCGTGGTATCTCTTTGTAGTCATTCACACTCACATGCACTACACTACTCGGCTCGTGATGAAATAATCGAGAGTGTAGAGCTTGTCTCGGCTGAGTAGGTGCTCCGCTGCTCGGAGATACCTGGTTGGGGAAATGCCCACAATCCGAACTCTATCGGGCCAGAACTCCCCATCCACTGAAGGAAGGCTCAACGCCACCCGTGATAAAACATGTAATACACTTACGGGACTAATGACCATGTCTGTATACGCTCTCGGAAACACGAAATGATCAATTAATCAAGTGATGCTGAATTTTGTATCACAAATAGTGGAAAATAACAACGATGATACCGCAACGTTGTATTATACGTCGTACCATTCTTCGTGTTGAACTGTGGGGCCTCGGGAGAAATAGCGTTGCCACTCTTTACTTTCCTTGCTACTTGCGCGCTTCGTTATCGTTCTCTAAAATGAATAATAAATATCTGTCTCATACTCTTGATATTTTCCCGATTCCGGATACATTTGATGAGAACCAATTTTGATGTTAGATGTCATAAATGAGGGGCCGAAGCGCTCAGATTATAAACGTTGCTGTTCAATGCTCTTTATTTATTAAGTTCGATTTTGTAGCAATAAGGTAAGATCACGTCACAAGAAGCGCTGTTGCTATTCCATGTCACAGCGAAACAACTGTTGTGAGTAATCACGCGTGTCTCAAACGTCAAACACAATGAATCAACTTATAAATATTAACATATAATATCTGAATCCGTTTGCATGCCACTGTTCCTATTACATTTCTTGGAGTTGATTATTTTCATATATTCTTCCAAAATATTAAAAAAAAGTTATCTGAAATTTTTGCCTTCCTTCAGATCACAGTTCCAAAAATTTGCAATTATTAGACGGTAAGAAAGTAGTATAATTCAATGCAGACCTCAAGGAGTTGCTCGGTTATATTACCTTACTTCCCACATTAGTGATCTTTATTTTTTTTTCATCAGAGCTATGATGAACACATAAAAGTATATTACTACTTCGATTAACGTGTTAAAAACGTTTGTAAACATATGAATATTTTTAAATATTATTCGAGTTTATTTTAATAATTTCTAATATAAAGAACATACCTTGCTCATACATTTTGAAATTAACTACAGTCATATGAAATCTCCATATGATTTTCAAACACTTCTACATCATATATATTTTTCCAGCATCGTTTTTCTAAACTGCCCAGCTTGTTTCAAACTGGCTCATTCACGCCTTGTTATTTCTGAAGTCAATTGCCGGATTTCCTGTCCACTGTGTGATATATTCTACATTTCTTCACCACCAATAACAAACCTGTTTGGCTTACATACAAGCTAGCAACTTTTAAATTTTATCTACTTACATCGTAAGTATTTTAGTAATTTTAAAAGTTACCTAATTTTTAATTACACATACGTGTTATTGAACTTGTGTTTCCGAAACTACTTGACCATATATTTGCTTAAAATTAGGAGTTGATGCCAGTAAATTGTAAGACGGAAAAAATTATATGTAAGAATCGCCAGTTATACAAAATATAATGGTATTATAGTAAAGTATGAATTGAAAATGGTGGTACGTAATTTGATTGTATGAAATGGTGATAAACTTGGTTTCTAAAATAAAAATCAATATTTTTATGTAATTTAAAATGAGTTGCCAGCGATGAATTTGATATTTCTGTCCATTCTTTCGTATTTACTGTGTTGCTGAAGGCAGCGCATTATGTTTGCTTCACTGTGTGAGAGTGTAGTATGCTTCAAGTTACAAAAGTGTAATTAAGTGTTTCCAACTAATAATTAAAGAAATCCTCTAGAAAAAACAACCACTACCAGCCTTGCAAATATTGATAATGTGAGACATATTCCATGCTCTTAGATTTTCAGGTGATCTCACAAATCACTACCTACTAGTAGTGAAGTTTCGATCCGAGTCACTACCTACTAGAATCAACTAATTCCCTTGATAATAACTAATCGTGAGTTAGAGCGCCTCGGTACTTTTCCAATTCCTGACTTCATTTGATTTTCTGTTATTAAATTCGCTGCCAATTTGCCGGAAATTGAATATTCTGTGAGACGGGTGAAAAAATAATTCTATACTCTGAGCCACTCACGCGTCACTCAAATATTGGGGCTATTATTGGTTGTTTTGCTAACATTGATGATCTGAGAGCTTCTGTGGACGTTTTTACAAAAATATTTTATTATTTGAGGAAACAAATATCAACAAGTACGCCATGGAAAGAACTTCGGTAAAATCCATTCATATTTTCCCTTGCGTACTTTTATCTCGTAGGCCATTTATTTTTCAATTCGAAGAGAATTACTACAAAATTAGTTTTTTTAAGCCTTATTGATTTCTTGGCTCTTTACAAATGAAAACTCCATTACTATTTATTCACTTACGATTTAATCTCAATGTCGTAAATAATTGCAGTAACCGTGTCTCATGAGAATTTAATTGACGAAAGCTTGCACTATCGAACAAATACCTTATGTGTTCTCAATTTCATTTGGAGTGTTATATTCCAGAGGCAAGCTTATTGTTTTAGAATGTATTTATTTTAGCACCATCTATATCATTTCATTCAATCGCGAATCGGTTTTCAGAGGATTCGACATGTTATGAATTTCTGCGAAATTGGATTACTCGATTTGATTGAAGTGCACAATAGTACCGAGGTTTATTGAAAGTTATACAAGTTTACAAAAAAAACAAAGACTCTTTAATTAAAGAACATCGGGATGTTATAATTGATCGGTAATATCAGTATTTCTTCAATATTTATCTTCTCATGAAAATGAAAAAAGGTCTGCAGAGTTAAACCTTACGTATCAAGATATTCGACTCCCCAAATTCCATTCTTCACCAACAAATAATGATCGACAACTATGTTTACATTTTTGATATTCGTACGGCAAGACTACAGGGGAGATGTTATCTCAACTTTCGATATTTCCAGCGTTTTATTTTGTTCATCTTCATACTTCAAAGCAATATGAGGGTTGCGTTTCTACGTTTCGTTCTCCATACATACTAGTTCACCATTTTGCGTAGGTATTTCGAATATGAACTGCATTAAAAATAACAATTTTAATGGAATTTCATCAGTGATATTGAAGTATATATAGACAAGATTTAATTTAATTTATAAATGTTAAGTTAACATTTTATTGTCGAAAGGAAAATACGAGAATTAAGACAAAATAGAAAACTGATCGTACGGGTGTTGGATGTAGAGTTTGTACCTACTTCTCTACTCTACGCGAAATATAAATTCCCGTTTTAAAATATTCAAAACATAAATATCATTTCAACTGTTCTTGCCATTCTCATCATATAGTGTCATCTACTTTATCTCTCTAAAGGCGACTACATTTTATACTTGAAGAAAAAGGAAAGAAAACGTGAAGAAAACGATAAGAAACTGTTTCAAGTCCTCTTCGAATGGCGCCTTGTCAGAAACCGCGCAAGAGACTTTCCTCCTCACTGCAGAAAAGGAAGCCTCTGGAGCTATTTATCATCGCAGGGAAAGAAGATACTTCTTCCGCAGCTGAGAGGCGGAGGCGGGAATGAGACAAAACCCAATTACGTCTAGGGGAGCGGGGCGGGGGGGGGTCCAATGCCCGGCTGCCCCGTCACGTCGCAGTGTGCTCATTTGGAATATCTCTCTACCGGCGGAATGAAGTCATTGCATTGCCTCTGCCACACACATACACTTGCATGCACACTACCACATATCGGGAGGCCAGTGCTTGTCCCGACTGAGTAGTGCCCCGCTAATGATACCTGGCTTGAGAAACCAAGCAAACGCAAGTCGACGAGAATTTCGGCGTAGGATTTCAACATCCAGCAGGGCAACAGTGTCATCTCCAGACATTAAAAACATTCACTAAACTAACGGGTACCAGCTGACGCGTTCAGAAACAAAATAATCAATCAATGTAATGTTGCTCAGTCTTGTGTTAGGTGTCTATTTCACGCAGGTGATTTTGATTAATGGCGTTTAAGTGTCGGTTTCGTATGTGTCAATAACTGCTGTCTTACTCCTGGGAAATTATCGCTTTTATGTTGTCGTTTTGTTGAATCATATACTCCACTACATTTATTGTACAGGAGTATCTCTTGACACCTTTTACGACTTTTACGAATTCAATATTTCCCCCCACAACTCCAATAACCACGAAGTTATTGGGTCAATAGTATTGCAGTCACTTTAACACAGGCGTATTAAATGTCATGAAATGTACATAATTATCTTTATTCTTGCAAACACACCAAAAGCGGGATAATAACTTAAAATATAAAATGAAAGTTCACAGCATTTTATATACTTACGTTGCACCTCAGTCCCAAGCCATTTTTCTTCAGTTCCAAGCAGCAACTCACGCTGTAATGGCAAAAATGCGACTCGAAATGGCCACCGTAAGTTTTAGTAATGACCACCACGCACTGTGGTGTAGCAAATGGCTCCCAGTATGCAAACAAGAGAAGACTGGGCCTGCGCTTTGGGATTGTGACAGTCGGCATAAAGTATGTGAGGTTTTTGTGTGTGTGCGTGGAAGTGTGCAAAGACAAGTGAAAGATGACAACAGCCCGAACAGGGAGAAAATAAGAATATAAAATATCAAGAATAGGGCCTTTTTCAGTCAAGATTTCATCCCGCGACTTGCAATTTCCATCTGTTATTTCTTACCACCCTCTATTCGAAAGTAGGATATAATTAAATTGAATTACGAGACACAAATTGGTCAGAAGAGCCACGGTGTGCTTGCAAGGTGTAATTTCTGTTTTCAGAGTTGAATGTTTTGTTACAGAATTCGCGGTCTTAAGATCTCATTTTGATGTAGAGTCTTGGAGCAGGTACGACAAAGTGCGCGACCACCAGGTTTGTGCGATCGTAACCGGACAAAAGTATAAATATTTTCAGAGTTTGTGGCAAGCAGGTCATTTTCATTCCTTCAACGTTGAGTTACGTTCAGCGCCAGCATTGCCGCGGACACTGCAGAGAATCTGACAGGGAGGTTCTGGGTTCGGGTCTCGAAGGCGACGGATATTCGATATTAGCTATATAGCCGAGTCGAATTCAGCCACTGTCTGAGGCATAATGCTTCGTAGTGCTCGGCTGCTGTTCTCTGTAGTATTGCGTAGTTTATCTGATCAATACCAAGTCATTGCCGGAGCAGTACTCTAACAAACGGGTGACCGATCGTGATTTTTCCTTCCTGTACCTGGTCCTATCCTCTCACCTTGGCAGACACCCACGCTCTTGGCAGCATTACACTACCACTACAGTCGAGGGCGTGTACCTTGTCCCCATTGGATCGATCGTCCGAAGGATGAGGCCAAGGCGAAGTGAAAGGCAACGGCTCTCATCATCCAAGGAACAGCGCCACCTCCCGGTATAAAAACATTTACTACACTAATGGGACTAATGACCATAGCAGTTGACGTGCATGAAAACAATTATCAATCCATCCACTTTCAAAAGTCTTTCATCTCACCGGTAACTCGTGTACTACTGAAATCTTATGTGTACGTAGAAACAAGGTTCGTAATCCCCTAAAAATGTACAATTACTGAGATGGTCTAATGGGCTACCTTGACCTTAGATTCGTAGAGGAATGTCAATTTGTGAGATGTATCCAAACTACAACGTTATACATTGACGCCCTGAAATGTCCTTTGTGTCCAAATGAAAATACCCCTTAAATGGCCTGCAGAATCATGAGTAATTGAATTCCCATTGCAAATAACGGGAATGGTTACCAATAAATATTTGTCCATTTGTACACTGCAAGTCGTGTTAATGACATACAGTACATAAAATTAGCGTTTGCACTAATTTTGCTGTTGAGATAACTACAATGTAAACAATTCATAGTGTTCTACTAGTGTTTAATATTTACACACATTATTCAGTAATTAATAATTAAAGTGATATTAATTCAATGACTTAAAATATGGAAATACGCAATTGAAATGCAGTTTATTATTTCGTCTAGAGATGCAGAAAAATCCTCTCTTTCCTCAATATTTCTGTTTCATCAGCTTTCTCCTTTAAGCTAATAGATTTTATTTCAGTGAGTGTGTGAAGTAATCGCTGTCTGACTAATGAAATCTCCTGGTTCCCCAGTGCCGCAGGGCAGAATGCAGGCGCAGCCGTGCGTGCGGCGGGCAGGCGGGCGAGCGCCGAGGAGCGCGTGGCGCTGCTATCCTCTGGAAATTGAAAGCGGCAAACACCCGATCGTCTTTGCCCGCGGCACACGTCGACGTGAAAGGGTCCGAGGGAAATGTGGTTGCGCTGCAACGCAACGACGCGTCGCGCGCTGCGCGCGTGGGAGACATCAAACGAGTTTGTTCCAAACGGCGCGGCGTCCGCTGATGGAGCTACCTGCAGGAGGAAAGCTTCTAAACGTCAATGTGCATTTTGGCCTCGGAGCTTACGTTTAAACACGAAAGGAACACTACTACCTCCAGCGATAACTTTTACGGGACTACTGACTAATTGGCGAACGAAATTCTCCCTCACTCGTCACTCTCTCACTCACTTTCACACTCGTCACTCGTCACTCACTCACTCTTCAATCGCTCACTCGCCACTCTAATTCGTTACTCATCACTCGCACACTCACCACTCTGTCACTCATCACTCGCTCACTCGTCACTCACTTCCTGTCTACTCTCCGGCTTTAGAATACTTGTTAGAATATACAAGAACTGTTTTTAAATTGGTTTGTTAACTTCACCTGATGTGACTTAAATCCGCATTTGAACTGGTACAAGACGTTTTGAGCGTAAGCAGCACTACGCAGCCTAACATTATTATTGAAGAACACAATTCGAGAATTCAACATACAACTTGCCTACAAGCTTTTTTTCTGAACTAGGCAATTAATCCTTGAACAGTTTGTGCTTGTTACTGCACATCAAAAGATGAATGGGTATTTCCGTGGACTGTTCCCTGGCAGTTCATTTAGCAGAGAGCGAAATGTTAGTAAGTCTGTCGTAAACGAGTGAGTACGTCATTTTGTATCAGGAAAAATGGACGAAATTTCCTTTTTCTTACGAATGTTGTTAAAGCTTTCAGTTACAAGTATCGAAAATTCAGAGAGTTCAACGAAACTTAGACCTGCTCTATTCTTTAATACGTTCCTTCCATCTGTGGAAAATTTTGAAGAACTGTTTGAATAGATTTTATGAAACTAGTTTTGATAAATTGAATTAAATTTGTACAAAAATCAAGCAAAAAGTAATAAGTTTTCAAAAAAAATAATAGAAACCTTATTTAAAGCTCTGAATTTTTAGAAAAATAGGAAAATATTACTGTCATTATATTTTTGTGATAACAATTTTTAAAAATTTTCAAAAATACAGAGGGCGAAGAAATGAGACTAGCAGAGATTTTTTACCATTCGTTGATACACAGGAGAAAAAAATTTAAAGAATATAGTTGGAACTCTTTTAGAGATAGTTTAAAAATTATTTGTATGAACATTTCGTAATTGTTTAGAAATTGCCCATATTTCACGCTAAACAATGTGCATATTCGAAACTTAGTACATGACCTCAATTCAATATATATCTTTGAACAATAAATTTCACTCAGGAAAAAATCATTTTCTTTAGTATTGTGGTTGTAGGAAGGCGCCGAAAAGAATTTGAACTTTTGCGATTTTCGATAAATCAGGAATTTTAACGAAACTGCGATCTGTACATTTCTCTTGGGAATCGTTTAGGCTACCGAGGACAAAGCTGAATCAAAACTTTGGAGGCTTTTTTCTCCCAAAAATGATATTGATGCATCATCTAAAGTACCTCCAAAAATCAAACTAACCATTTCCAGCTCGCAGGACATTTAGTTCCTTCATGTCTATTCAGTTACATCAATTTAGGAAAAATCGCCTGACCGATTCAGTCATAGCGTTGACCACAGACTGATACAGACATACGTTTGCTGTCAATGGATTTTTTCTGTTTCGAGGATCCCCAAAGCGTGGATTTTGATTGAACAACGCCTCAGAGGAAGTTATTTAATATATAGAACAAGATTAATTCACATATTTGTTACCAGAACCCGCCATTAAGAGCTTTTTGACGCTATTTTCAGGCGCACGCTTACAATACTTTCTCTTTTTACAAACAAAGTTGAATGAGAAAATTCCATATAGATGTAATATTTTCTTTGATTCCGGCAACGCCTTTTCTCTTTGATTCCGGCAATGCGAAACATCGTATATCGTCCCGGCGACCCTCCGAGAGATGATGTATTCTTTTCCGGGCGTCACGCTTTATAAGGCTGTGCTCCTCTGTGACAGTCGTTCCGTTTCATCGCGCTTATCGGCTCCGACATTCCTGCGGCTCATTTGTCAATCCGCCGGCCGCGTGTGACGCGACGCGCGGCGCCGGTGCGTCGACCTCGCCGGCCTCAGCGCGGCCCCGCGTGGGGGGCAACGCCCGCCGCCGCACATTGTATTGCCCCGCTCGCCCCTTCACAGCCCCCCTCTGGGGGCAGGCATTTCCTTTCTAGAGGTCGGATAAATTGTGCTGCTGTCTTACGGCTAGAGGGGACGGGGGCTTCGTCTTAATAACTAACTAAAACTTTAATTTAATCTAATTCTAAGATTATAATACTTGCATTTTGGCATGCCCAACTTACAGTCAGATGAGTTCTCAACTAGTTACTGGAGGAAGATAACATCTTTTCTAGGTGAGATGTATTTTTTATATTCACACGTCATTCGCCCTTGTTTCTACTCATTCATTCCCACTGCACTACACCACAGTACCGGCAGCGTGTAAGCGACTCTAACAGTTCTCTCACCACGTGCTGTGGTGCGCCATGTGACCTGCTCTGAAGCAATGAGCTTGCGAGGTTTTGTTTACTTGCTCACAGCCAGTGTTCAGCGTTGCTGCTCATGTGACTCACAGGAGGGCGCGGAATTTATAAGGTTTGGCTTCGGCGAAAATTATGAACATGATATGAAGACTTGTCATAACCTGTCAGTAAGTGTTAATGTTTTGAGATTCAATACATCTGTGATGTAGGTGGTGCCATGTGCGCCGTAATGTGTGGCAACCGCGCACTGAACACGACGCTGCCGGTACTGTAGTGGCCGACTTCTCTTCGCCACGGCGCTGACTTGACTGGAAGACGGGCCCATCGGGAGACGCGGCATCGCGACCCGCGCGCCCTCGCCCGACGGCGGGGCCATCGTGCGAATGCGATTCTTGCAGGCGCCGGGGGACACAAAGGGACGTGGAATGCGATACGACGGAGTGTATTTACATATGATATTTTTAGCTTTCTCATGTACGTTGTATAGAGATGCGTAATGCTGCAAAAAAATAGATGTATAGAATTTGAGGAATGCTTTTTATGGAGGACGATTTTTATGGATGGAATATAGGAGTAAATAAAATTTATTAATTTGTTTTATTTAAACGAACACAATTATTGCCACCTATTCTTTTCAATTTCATAGTTGAATGTCGGTGACAACTCTAGTGAAGCACTATTTTTTAAAGATAGAATGCTGATATTTTAGTAATGCCAACAATGTAGCAGTGATTGTTTGCGAGAATGAACATTATACTTTGAAGAACGTCCCCTCAGTATCTTTCCACAGAAAGCATTGTCCAGCTACTTCGCATTATTTGAAATCTCTCTTGTAAGCTGTGTATCTTAGCCTGTCGCTCCAATTCGAGTGCGCAGAGAAAGTGGGGATTTCTGTCAGAGATCTCTATATTAGAAGACAAAGAGATAAAACCAAATGTCTTTGTTATTAGAATGTGCGAGAATGTCACCAAGAAATTTCCGCAATATTTATCTTTAGCCACTACACTGGTGTCCCTAATGACACTTAGCGGTTTTATATTATTATGATGTATCATCATGCATAACATTGCTATCAACATTAATATGACAGGAAATATTGAAAAATGAGTTAAGGAATAGGTATGTCGAAGTACTCCTTAAACTTGGACATAATTGTAAATTGATTTAGATTGTAAATTCATGAAGTGATCAAGTTTATATGGAATTTTCAATTCAGAATTAACAAATTAAATAACTTCGAAAACATATGATGAAAACGTATTGCCTTTCTGGCCTTGAAATATTGTACTTGAATGAAGATATAATTAACACAAGCTGGACTCATGTGAATATTTCACACTTTGCAAATCATTGTTTTAAAAGCTTATCCCAGGATCCCAATTTCGATTGCGCAGTCACTGTGTTTTAAAGAATGCTATGAAGAACCTATTGATGCTTAAATTTAATCGTACACAGATTTCGATTGACTAGTTTTTGTTTCCATGTGAGTCAACTTCTTTGAGCATTAGTCCCGCAAGCCAGGTGCATGCTTTATCACGGGAGTGGCGGTGTTCTTCTTATGCTGAATGGCGAGATGTGGCACACATGGCTTGCGACGATTTCCCCATCCGAACAATCTTCGCTCCCTGCAGGGCGCCGGTCCCGAGGGGAAAATTTAAGATCCTGATTGCTCTCCCAAATTGTGTGTTAGTGTAGTATGTGCAAGTGTAAGTATGTATAATTAAGGGGTGAGGATAGTTCAAGAAAGAGGGAAGAAAGACCTCGCGGGGTTCGTGGCCCTTTACTTAGGGTAATGCTTCCTGGTGTTTATCGCAGAAACAACGGAAAACTACTGCTCAGAACAGCCGGCTGCTAGAATTCTCCTCCAAACCGCAACCTAGCTATTTAGCAAATGTAGAAAGAACTGCCGTCGCCGGGACTGGAACCCTAAGACCTCCCGGTTGGCGGCATCAGTTGATGCCTTGATCCATCTGAGCTAGTACATAGACTTCGAGGATCCGATCTGCCATTCTGATACAGCGCGGTGTGGGAGTATTCAGAAGAGCTAAGTCTAAAAAAAAATGTAGAAGAAAGTATAAAAGTCTCAATCAAGCTATCAAGTCATCAGGACAAAGTTACCCGGATCATTTGAATTATAATTATCAGTAATAAAAGAAACTCTTTAATTCTACCAACCTACAATAGCCAATCATAACCTTCCACAATAATATGAGAATGCTGCTTACAAATGTAACACGGGCCTCCACTTGTTTCCGTACATGTTTCCCATCTATTCACAGCACTGAATCAATGCATCACGTAGCCTCGCGCGTTTCCCGCCACTTCCTCACATGTGCCTCGTTCGTTCCCTCGCCCCCCGGCGTTTCTCCGCAGGTGTCCCTGCGCTTCTCTACATGTTTTCCGTATGTACTATAATCGTTTCCACGCATGTTCCACATAAGAGTTTCTAAGAGTATTATCACGTACTAATCGTTATGTTCCTCCTGCATAGTCTATCGCATGTTCCCACATCGATACCTACAAGTTCCCCGCATGTACTCGCACATGTGAATCAGGAAACAAAACTCCAAATGAAAATGTTCAATTATATGCACGTTTTACTTTCTCGCTACCAAGTAGTAAGAAAGTTGTGCAATGCTGCGTGAAAAAACGGCGAATATTCGGCAAAAAAACTCTTATAACAGGGTCCCAGTAACGAAAAAGTGTATAAATCCAGTTTCTAAAATTAGAAACAAATCCTCTATACTGTGGTGCAGCCAGATTTCTGTTTTGTGGTAACCCATTCAGTCGATTTTCTCTAAAAATGATATTCTGCAATTGATCTGGCTGATGTCTTAAAACTTTGAATTAAAAACAGTTGTTTTTTTTGGGGGGGGGGGCCTTTACATGAAGCCCCTGGGACATTTTACATATTTTCAAAAAACTCATTGGTTTTTAATTTAATTTCGTTGATTATTGTGCAGGACGTTTAAGAGAATTGTGCACACCGTTGAAAACTCTATTTTTGCCAAATTGCAAAAGTTCAATTTTTTCAGAGTACAATAAAACAAAAATAGTAGATTTTTCAATGAATGAAAAATGTTTCTTTAAATAAATTTTGAAATAAGATTAATTACAACTTAAGTACAATTTTATTAAAATTTGAGTATTTTTCGAGTAATTTTTCTTGAAAATATGAGCGACAAAGTTCGTGCTGTTTTAGCACCACTAGTTCATTGTGAAATACTTCTATAAACGTTACTCGTGTCATAGTGGCTCTTGTGCAGGATGAAATGATAAATTCTGATTAATTTAAGTCGCCAGAAGTGCAAAAAAGTGTAACAGCCTTCGAAGATGTTTTTGCATGAAATTGCAATACCCAGCCTCTTCATTTTTTAAATAATGGTTTTAAAATTAAAAATAGCTCCACATTGGAATTCAATTTTCAGCATTTCTGGGAACCCATGTTAAGAAGAAAGGAAAACGTAATACAATGTCCAAAAATGTCTCTATTTGTAGACTACAGCGTATAAATCATACCTCTTGTCCCCCAAAAGAATACGAAAATTTTATTTAAGGCCCTAAAACACATTGTTTCCAATTATGTATATTAAAGTTTTACAACTTAATCTGCGTTGCGGCTGCATGCTTGCCTGATTTATCAAAAAGCTATAATCTGCAAACATCTATATTTTTAGTCTTAAATGTTTTTTAATATAAGATCCATGGACGTATCCAACAGTAACACATTTAAGAGATTTTCTTAAGATTCTCTTCTTAAATACAGGTATTATAATAAACTCGTTTGTAATTAAATGCCATTTATGTATTAATATACTCTACTCAGTTAAAATGGTTTCAATAACTCATATGCGACGTACTGCAAGGCTCTTATTATCACAAAATATCAGAGTAAATTAACTAGATTTATACGTAAAAGAAACAATTGTTGAAACTATGTTTTGTGAACTTGGTGAGAAAGCACGTGTAGTGAATGTAGCGGGAAGGCATGAATTTAGCGAGGAGGTACAGAAGTAGAGGAGTGGGGAGACATAGTGGAAGTGGGGAGACGTTGATGTAGCTGGTAGCGGGGGAGACAAGGAGATGGAGTGAGTTGGCGGGGAAGGGCTCCTCTGAGAGGCGCGGCATTACTGCGTTGCTGATCGCCCAGCTAGCAGCCTCATCACGCGACCGGGCGGCGCCATGGCAACGGAGCGCGCCTGCCGAGCCTCTGCCTGCCACCGCCGCAGATGAACAGCACGGCGCCAGCCGCATGCGGCCACACGGTCCGAGCGGATGAGTTGTCGCGCGGCCTCCCATGCCACGCTGCTGCCATAATCGGGTTGCTTCCCTCCCACCATCGCGCGTCAACAGCTAAGATCCTTAGTCCCGTAAGGGTAGTGCATGTTTTCACCTGATAGTGACCTTCCGCAGCTCGAGGCTGAGATACGGAGTCGATTTCCATACTAATACAAAGGAAATGTTAGTAAAAACGTGTCCTCATTTCGACTACGGTGACATTGTGTATAACAATTTGAAAGATTCACACGCTTAAACTCTGCAGAGATCTAAAAATACCTGTATTCGTTTCATTTATAATATGAAAAAATACAATAACATCTCCAGTGTTTATATAGAGCACAAAATATTAACACTAAGTATTAGGCGTTTGTATCACAGCCTTTGACTTTTATTGAAGATGGGTTCTCCGTCATATTTAACAAATAATGCCATACATCTTTAATCCTCTAGATTTTAGAAATCCCAGTCGCTCTGTATTTCAAAAAGGAAAACCAAGTACTACAATAAATCGTTCGCAATTTCTGTAGCCCAGGAGTGGAATAAATTGCCTTCCAATATTCAGAACTACTCCTCATTAACATGTTTTAAGAAGCACCTGAATAATTTTCTTAGAAAATAAAATAGTTTACAATATAAATCACTGTGTATTACCAGTCAAATCAAACCTATTCCTTAGGGATGTTAAGAAATGATTAATTTGTTTTAGAAACAGCATTAATGTACTTGTGTGGGAAATTTTACTTTCATTATACTACCGGAACACATTATACATTTCATCCTTAGGCGCAGAGGTGAATTTAAATAAGAAAACGACCCTGTGCAGCATGGACAGCGACTGAGGAAACCATACCCACGATACGTTACTTCATGTTTACCTTACTTTCCATTGCATTAGGTGGGTTTTCCTCCAGGATCGAGCGGTGGGTGAGCTTGTGGCTTTCTGTGTTAATAGATCACAGTCGCTCGGGGCGAACACAAGGCTGCCACGTAGCGCGCAGATATGTGGAGCACATAACATCTTATTTAATTCAAATTGAGATTTCAATCTCCGTCTATGAATTTTAAAGTTATTTCAATCTTTGTAACATTTTTGTATCCATTGAACTTCTGATGTTACCTATTTATAAGCTTTAAATTGTGTTTGATTTCCACTAACTACTTACCACTTGTAGATTATATTACCATTGCAGTTGTAGATTACATTACATTTTTACAGTACATTACTTTCTAAGACTAATTTGTATATTTCTGACATGTTGTTCGGAGGGAAGAAGGCCTTGTGGCCCCAGCCTCGCCATAACAATAAAGGAATACAATTTATTATTATTATTATAATTATTATTATTATTATTATTATTATTATCATTTTCTTTATTTCTCAGTTAAACTGGGCAACAGGAATCTTTTGGTGCTTTAGGACCATATTCTGCTCTCATACAAAGGAAATTCACCCTATCCCATTTGAGTTTACTGGAAAAACTTTCGAAGAAAGTGACAAGTCACTTTCTAGTACGTATGCGACGAAGTACGACTGCCTTTTGTCCAACTGCTGGCAATTTTACCGGTTGTCCAAGTTTCTCAAATTCTTTTTAATTTTTTTTATATCACTCCATCTGATGAGATCATCATGGCATAAATATGAACTTCCCCCAACCGCCATATCTATTTCAATTGCATTGCGAGCTCCTCGTACTTCCTGATCGTCTCTAATTCAGGTTTCCTGATGTTATGGGTCAGAGAAACTACAATATCAATTATAGAGGCTATTTTATTGGTTTTATCAATGAGGAGGGGTTGTTATAATCCACCGTTTTTTCCGTGATAAAATATCGGCCCCAATACATCACATGGTTTTTTGGTTACCAATAAAGGTCTGGACAATATTTATAATTTGGTGTAGAAGAGTCAAGCACATCGTGATAAACAACAAGTTAATGATATATCAATTTTGCGAGTTGGTTGTGTCTTCCAAGATAAGCGTTGTCTGATAAAGCCGGACAGCCCGCCAAAATATGTTCAATTGATTCGCCTTATGATTCATGTTTGGATTTTTATCATTTGTGCCCTTGTCTATCACATCCATCTTCATAAAGTTTCTGGTTCGCAGAACTCTATCTTGAGCCATTACAAACCCTTCAGTCTCTGAGTATAAATATCCCCTTGTTAGCCAATGTAGAGACGCAGCTTATTCAATATGTTGTTCTTCCAGATGATTGGCGAATTCCCTGTTTAGGATTTTCCCCTTAATGATTGTAGTCAATCTTTTGTATTTGGGATGCCTTTCGTGGTGTTACGAGAAAGATCCTGTGGCGTGTGACCTAAATAAATTTCATTAACCTGTTGTATAATTAGGTCATCCGTTTACTTTTCTTATTCTGTTTTTGTTTCCTACATAACCAGTGTATATTCAGAAGGCCTCTTCCTCCAATATTTCTGGATAAATAGGGTCGGTCTGTTTAAAAGTTGAGATTCAGACATCAGAATTTAGTGAGCAGTCGTCTTGTTATTCGGTCTAAGAAATTTAGATCAGAGTCCGAGCGCTTAATTATTCCAAAAGAGTTGGTTATTTTTGATACGGCCGAGGTGTTGATGCCCTTTATAATGTTCGTACCTGATAAATTGTGCTACGAACTTCAGTTACTCTACTCCGGTACTTTTCTGTAAAGCTCTTCTTTAGCTGGGCGTGTTCAATCTAGAAGTTCTGACATTTCCCAAGATATTTATATATAGCACCCGGTTCCAATTCTTCAATACCTTGGAACTCTTGGTTGGGTTGTACAGTTTCCTGTTTCCGCACGTTGGAAAAAGCTCAATTGTCTATACCAAATGACATTTTAATATCTTTACTAAAGATAGCTGCAGTGTTGATCAAGGATTGAATTTGTTTCATGGTTCCAGATTAGAGTTTCAGAACATCCATAAAAAGAAGAAAAGTGATCTTTTTGTCATATTTTGTCTTGTACTTTAACTTACTTTCTCGCAATAGTGCAGATAATGGGTTGATGGCTAACCAAAACCACATTGACGAAAGGGAATTTCCTTCTCTAATGTTAGTAGATGCAATTTTTATATTTTCAACATTTATTATTACTATTATTATTATTATTACTCCTATTATTATTACTATTATTATTATTACTATTATTATTATTGACCACGCTTCAAGATTAACGTGTGTAATTTCTTCAGAACCAGCCTTTAAGCTGTATCCCTCAGTACGACAATGTTGTTACACCTTGAAGTGTAAATTATGAATTGTTAGGAGGATAATAAGGGGTGAAGGCACAATACGACGATGTCTATGCAGGATCCGAATCTGCGGCGTCCTCAACGCAGACGACGGCTGCCGTAGCCGACTGCGCCAGGGTGCCGACTTACGATGATGATGATGATAATAATAACAATTATTATTATTATACTATTAATTATTATTAATATATAACAATTATTATTAATTTTTATTATGCTTATTAAAAATTATTAATAAAATTATTGTTGTCATTATTACAAATTAACCCCAATTTACAACCTCATCATTCACCTTTCCAAAATGTGTGTCTGTAAATGATAAGTTATGTACGGGTAAATATAAATGTTTTTGGTGTATTCAGTAAAATGAATCAGTTGTATTGCACTCCTTGCATTCTTTTTCTATATTAATGTGTTATTATGCAATAATGATAGTTTGATTTGTATTCAATTACTTTCTTGGAAATCTATCACCCCGTGTTAAACTCATGTAAATCAGATATATCTGTATATGTAAAATAAGTCTGCCGTTTCTTTCCAAAAATATCTGGAGAAAAACAAACCTGCGACATTAAAAAATCCTGAATACTCTGACAAATGGTTCTTAAAATTGTTTTCTGAAATACTCTAGTGACATTACCCAATGATTTTGCATTCTTACACGAGCCCAGTGAAATTCCATCACTTCTCTAACTAATTTCTTACATGCGTCCTAGCAATCATTCCCTCCTTCCCTGTAAGATTGGAAGTCCTCCAGTGGAAGAGAATGACGTGCAATGTAAGAACGGGAACAGCACTGTCTTATATTTCATTCAACACCGCATAATCTGCAAGACCCGAGCAGTTTCCTTCGAGTGGAAAGTCACAAAAGCAACACAGCTCCCCTCGAGTCTCGAAGCGCCTCCACCATCGACTCGAAAAGCTGTCGTGGGCCGGAGAAAACGCGTCGTCGGAGCGACAAAACCCTTGCTCCTACGAGAAATCTCGGTGATTTCGTTCGATCGTGAGTCGTCTCGCTGCAGCCATTGACAAAACTGTCGAAGCGCACCGACGCTGACGACCGATGGAAAGGAAATAGCGATGCGGTCGTCGCTCTTGGGTGATAGTACCTTGGGTGATAGTGCCTCCGACTCCCCACTTCTTTTACGTCAACCCTCGTCCTCCTCCCTTCCTACTTTCGAGTGCAACGCACGCCCAAAGGTTCTAAGAACTTGTGGATCTGTGTCGTTGTAGGCCGGCAAACACACATCCGATTTTTCCGAAATACCGTCATGTTATTTACCGGCATATTTTCGTTGTTGAAAATTGCGCTATTTAGATTTATTTAAGAGTATCTTCGATTGCTCAACAACAACATTGCCATTGCCTCAGCAGCATTCCTAATCGTGATGTTCAGGAGCAGACTTATCTCATCAGGAGTTCTTGGTGATTTTGCAGATGAACACTAGCCAAATGTCACCGTAATAAACGGGCCATGAATAGGGCAGAATTATCTCTTTCTCATCCATATTCCTTTCTCTCCCCTTACACACAGGTCTACTTTCTCGTGCCCATGGAAAATGCGAGATCACCTCTTTCATCAATACCCCTTCTGCTCCCTTTCGAACACACACACACACACACACACACACACACACACATTCTGCCACAATCTAATGATCTAATCTACTACAAATGTCGGGAATCAATTCGTGATCTTACAACTGGAACCGGAAGGGGGAAGGGGGAAAAACTTGAGTCGACGTGTGTCACTGAGTCAAGTCACTGTCAAGCCGACGTGAAGAACACTGCCCATAGTAGTTCACATCCATAATTACTTAGTATTCATTCAATCATTGAAACAGTGAATCAAGAAAGGTACTGATTTGTAACAAAAAATGAATTAACAACATTGTAAAATCAAAACTTCACCAAAATTAAAACATCCTTTAACTGCACTTCTTGGAGCCTTCTTTTACTCACGGCATTATAGCCGAAGACTTCCATGACAATTAAAACAATAAATTCGACCACTGTTGATGGATTATCAAGTACGCATCATAAGTACACGCTCATTTTCAAACAGCATTCTAGTGACAAATGATCTGCATTTATGAATCTCTAAATTTCATTTACAAAGAGAAGGCGGGTATCTGTACAGTATTGTACTTGTGATTATAAAAATAAACGCTGAAACTCTGCAAATGGATATCACAAGCGTAATGAATGCGAAAGGTAGTGAAGATCACTGATTCCTTTTAAGTCACATTTTGAAAATGGTTTTTGTTATTAAACAAGATATGTGTAAAATGTTCACTTATGTAAAACTTTCTGGGTAGTGGAAGCTCTTCACTGTAGAAACATTTTTTTCTGAGATTTCTTAACCAAAGGTCATTTACAAGTTTCAAACTATTGCCCTTCTAACTAGGAGGTCCTGAGGTTGAATCCCGACGGCGGTGACAGAATTTTCGAGACTACTTTGATAGATGGGTCGAATTCAGTCGCTACATGGAGGAAATTTCTAGCGACCGGCTGCTCTGATCGGTAGTTTTTAGTGGTTTCTCCGTTAAACGCCAGGCGAATGCCGGAGCAGTACCCAAACAAATGGGCCACACATCTCGCGCCATCTTTTATTCTTCTTTGTCCTCTATTCATACACACACACTTATATTTACGTGCACTACACCACTACATATATCTGGAGACCTCTCGTGAGCTTAAAGATTGTCTCATCTGTGGCGGTGCACCGCCCGTGGGAGTTACCAGGTTGGAGAAAGCTCGCAAACTGGCTTGAGGGTCAGCGACGGATTTCGCTTTCCAGTCGAGCAATGTCATCAATACCATAACAAACGATAACACGATAACAAAAAACGTACGAGACTATTGACCTTAGCAGTTGACGCATCTAGAAACAGTAATCGAACATATATTTCCTGATATCATTTGATAAGTCCGTTAAACGCTCGTTATTTTTCAAAGTGTCCTGAAAAATAAATCATTTGGCACTGAGGAGGTTGAAGGTCAATTGCATTTCTGCCCCGCTAGGTGCTTCATGTTTAATTGACCCGGAGTTCATTTCACGTTAGTTAACCTCTCTCTGACGCAACCTTGTTTCCCGTCACAGTTAGGATGAGAGTGTATCCAATGATGGCTGCAACCTCGGGCATAGCTTGACACAACAAATGACACGTTCGAAAGTGTGTCAAATGGTGTCATTCGTCAAAGAGTAGGAAATGTAATCCTATATTAATGATTATAATTTGAAATATTCACACATGGTATCAATTTTTTATTGTTTAAATTGCCTTATTGGTAATAAACTTATGAATCACTAGTAAACTGTGTTCTTGTGTTCTTAAACTTAGAGAGGAAGAGTGTTCATGTTGAAATATCCATGTTTACAACTTCCAGCACTGTGGCTCAAGTTCGACTCCGGGCAACCAATGTGGAACTTCTAGAGGGCAATGGGAGCTTTTGTCAGGCTTTTTAGGGGTTCTCCCATTTCCGCTTACTTCGCCACTTACATTTTCATTCCACTATTTCTTGGTCATCATTTACCTCCTTTATCATCATAATTGTGCTATTATGTACACTTTAGATATTTCATGGCCCTCAGAGACCATACGTAGTAGTTTATAGGTCTTTGTACCCAAATAAATGAATGGAAGTTCAAATAATGAGTAAATTGTTGGGTGATTAAACGAATGGATCAATAGTTGAACCAATTACAGAAAGGTCTATCCACGCCGAAATCGACCGAAAAAAAACAACAAATTCCGGTTTTGGGAGGTTTCCATTTATGGCAGGCAGTTATACGGGACTTGTGATATTGATATTTCCGTTCTGAAAATAGTAAATTATAGTTAGTAAATGAAGAAGTAATTGAAGTAAAGTAAAAAACATAATTTTTATGAATATAACAACAGAAATACGTATAACGGAAGGAATCGCCAATTCATTAATGTTAAACACTCTTCATTGACAGCTGCGGAGTTTTTCTTGCTTCCATAAGTTTGACCATTTCACGTTTTGACGCTTGACCTTCGTGATGTTGGATTTTTATGGTTTTTGCATTGTTAAACTGGTTAATGGCTGCAATCGGTCAGCTTTCTGACTCTTTCAATGCACAACGCGTCACAGCCCGATGTACTATGATTTTTCGATACCGTAGCATGGCGTTGAGCAGTGCCTCTCTGTCCGAGGAGATTTTCAATGTGGAACAGAGATAGGCGCGAATAGAAGCCATGCCCGTCCACCTTCCCACGTTCAGATAGTTGGGGGAGGATTCCCCTTCAGCCTAGCCCTTAAGAGATAAGTGAACCAAGATCTAATTTTACGCTGTCACTGAAGCCCCTCTCCTTCACAGTGCTGTTGCAATGACGCGTGTGATAGAGAATTTCATTACATCAAGAAAATCTCGTGTCAAATTCTTTTTATTTAGGGAACGGGAATGTACGTTATTCAATTCACATAAATTCCGATTTATAAAGGTTTTCCACTAAAGGATATGAAAAACAGTTCCGTTTCCGAGTTGGACAGGTTCCGTTTTAAGCCGTGTAAAATACCATATAACTCGACGAGCCAGAGAAATTTTCCCATTAAGGCAGGTTTCCGGCTTGTGCAGGTTCTGGCTGAGACATATTTTACTCTTATGAATTAACATGAACTTCTTACTCATCTATTTTTCTACGAACTTTGCTTTCAGTTTAGGAAAAAAATGCTCATAGGGAGGACTAACAAGATTACTTGCTGAACCTTCGTCATAATTTCATAATAAAGTCCGATTGGTATATTTAATTCTACGATTGTAATTTCCTTTTTTAGAATACTAATTCTTTTTAAATTTTCGTTAGTTAATTTTACGTATCTTCTCATTTTTATGATGCGTTATTGATTCACACATTTAATTTCAACTTGCATTCAACCTTGTTGATTCCAATTATTCCTGGCAGGCGAGACTCAAAAAGGAAATTCCACGTTTGAGCAACCTGCTTTATATCAATCCCCTCCAACCATCGGTAGTCCCGACGAAATACCGCGTTTGAATTTCCGAAAGAGCTGCGCAGGGCGCGCGGGCGGCGCGGGGCGCGCGGGGCGGCGCGGGGCGGCGCGGGCGGCGCGGGCGGCGCGGGGCGGCGCGGGGCGGCGCGGGCGGCGCGGGCGGCGCGGGGCGGGCGCGGGGACGGCGCGGGGGCGGGGGCGGCGCGGGGCGGCGCGGGGCGTGTGGAATGCGAGGGTGTCCGAGGACGAAGCGCGACGCGGCGTGCGCGGCGCCGCCTGCATATTGCTTCGTCGCTGGGCCCCTCGGCGCTCTGGGCGAGGGAAGGTGCGCCCTCCGCCCTCCGCTCAGCGTTCCAGGGATCTCCGCTCGCCGAGGGATCCGATTATTTTGCTCTCGCTTGGCGACATTCTCGAGTCATAACAATTTTAACAAGTATATTGATTGATTAATGTTACTGGATACTTTACTGCTATGAGCTTTTGTCCCGTTAGTGTAGTGAATGATCTGTTGCGGGAGGTAGTGGTGTTCCCTTTCCCGGTGAATAGTGAGATCCGGTGTTGGCATGCGAGAGAGTTTTATCCTTCTGATATCTTTTTCCAGCTGGGCACCGCTCCAGTTGGAGATACTCTAAGCTTCTAACTGGTATACCCACATATGAGGTAGTGTGGGGAAAGTAAGTGTGAGTGTGTGAGAGGAGAGGCCAAAGAAAACGATGGAAAGATAGTGTGTGGTCTGTGGCCCGCGTTTTAGGATACTGCTTCGACATTCGCCTGGTATAATTCAGAGAAAGTACGAAACACTACCAATCAGAGCAGCCATCGGCTAGAATCCAGAAAGCGGCTGAATACGTCCGAACTATATGGTGAGAGTCGCAAATTCTGCCACCGTCGGGATCTTAGGACATTCCGGTCAGAGGCAATCCCCGATCGAGCCTCGAGCCTCCTCTACCGGTAGAGCATTTTGAATATGTCGCAGTGGATTCGTGTGAAGTACCCCCAAAAATTATATCTTAATAAACTTCCGAAAGGCATAACTAGATCGTACTCCGGTCATATTTTCCCAGCTGACTATGAACAGATTAAACTTGCTGTTCAAATGAAATTAATCAAGTATACGGTAAACAGACCAAATCCGAACCAATAGGACTTAATCCTGACGTGCGTGCAGTTACAGCACAACCTCAAAATTGGATTTTACGATCGAGGATTTGAGATGGTATTGTTGAGGTATGTAGCGTAGAGAGAAAACTTAAAAAATTTACATTTAGACATCTTTTTTTTCTCAAATTATAACAAGTTATGAATAGCAGTGTATTCATTATTAATATTTCATCAGCTTATATTCAATGTGTACGTAATATTTTAATACAAGCTGAACACGAACGAGAATTTTGCACATTTAAACTCCACAAGATATGCTTTCCTGCCAACGACAGGTTACATCATTTGGCGAATACCTCATTAAGTCAACATATGAATATGCAATTATTTCCAAATCACAAAAGTTTTATTCGGAGGTTAAGCCCGCAGATTTCAATGACAAAAGCACACTATCGCTTATTTGAGACGTACTAAAGTTGCAATATTGGTGTCACTCACCATACATTCTCGAAAGGAATTTGCATTTTTGACGTACCGCGCCTCCATAGTAAACGAAATTTTTAGCTTAATGCAATATTTCAATGAAAATATAAATTGTTTGATTTGTTCAGAATTATTTGTAAAGATCATATTAATTCAACGGCCTTGCTCCTCTCAGATATACAATGAAATATAAATTACAAGAAAGCAGAGTGGAGAACAAAAGATGCAGTACTAAAAAGCAATAAAATTTATGGTTAAAGAAAGGAAATATTCGTGGAAAAACGACAGATTTTATTACGTGCATTCAAGACGTTTTACCAAGAAAAATTGGTGAGCTACAACATCACATGTATTCTCGCATTATATGTAACAGTCTCAGTAATTTATTCTACAACATGAACCTACAAAAGTGTACAAACATTTTTACATGCAAGAGACTCGAAAGCAGGTCCACCGAGTTAACTCGCCGTGCGCCATACAGCTACCAGGCATATCACAACACCAGGCAGTCGTTCTGACATCCCAACTTGGGTCGACGCTTAAAAACCTAATTTCTTCGCCCTTCATTACCAACATGCAATTTTAGACAAATCAGAGAGATAAACGAAAATGAGTCCAGCGCTATTATTTTTAGCTTCCCTTGTTTTATCTTTGGAAAACCTACAGAAACAATTACGGGCGTTTTTTGAGAAAATATTTTTAAGATTTGATTTTTTAGAACAGATTTTGTCCAAGATAAATATCTAGTTTCTATTTTGTAGTTTTTAAATGTTAAACTTTTTCAATTTACAAAAATACACAGAATTTGGCGGAAATGAATTTATCAACAGTTTTTTTCATTTTTTGTGAGATAAGAGGAGAACATTTAGAGAAACAATTTGATGCGCTGAGTTACTTGAGGTACTGCATGTTGAGATGACAGAGAAACATTTTGTTGATGTCTTCCATTGTACACTTAATATTTCCAATATATACGACTTAATACTTAAAGTTACTCTATTAATACTTAAACCTTTTAACGCACTCTATTGACACTCGCAACAATATTAGCTTTTCCTGTTTAACCACCGATGTGTTAATCATCTCGCGCTTTGTGAACGATGTGTATTCCATCATTCATATTCCAAATATCTCTAGTGGCTGACATATTCCTTCTGACTTCCTTCACTTTCCCGCAAACACTACACATCGTTTTTACCAGCTCTCTGATTGGTTCAATATTCTAAGCGGCTGAGTTCAGCTTAACGGAACATTCGACAAAAGATTGCAAAACGAACGTAATATTGTTTCTTGTCCGTTTTCAGGCGTAATTCTCCTGATTACCTAATGCTTTCTGAACTATTTTTGATTGACTTATCACAGTTCCGTAATGTAAAACTATTGTTTTTGTCTTTTGTCTTTTACTCTTCTAATAATTATTTTTACCATTTAATTGTGTTTTATATTTTGAGAGTCCTTTAGAATTTCATAATGCGGCGGAATTTAATATTCGACAGTCCTTATATATAAACTGCCGACTCTTTTAATATCCTGAGAAATGGATTACCCCACATTCAGGCTGCCACTACTTTGTACTCGTACGTACAGACTGCACAAAGAGAGTGGGACGAATTATTTGGCAAAACCACTCCAGTGATATTTGATGGTAGGACGCAAAAGCAACAGTTTCGTTTTATGAGTATGAATGTCCACATGTTATTGAAACCAACATAAAACTTAAAATAAGATCAGGCCTCGCTATGTAAAGTTTTCTCGTATTTATTACTTCTGGACCAAGAGAAACAGTAAGAGTGCATAGTACAAAGATAAGCCAATACAAACATGAAGCAGACGAATTGAAAAACAAACACACTGGAAAATAATGCAAATCACTAGTTGACCAGTAATATCAACCGACGTAATAATTCCAAAATATAGTAAAAAATCTTAACTGCATGTCGCAGGAATACACTTTAGAGTGAAGAAGTCTGAGATACTGGATACATGCCATGCATTCTGAAAATTTCAAGACGAATTGAGTTGCAAATGCATTAAGCTTTGTTCATGTGTGTGTATTGTTTCGTAGTTTCTATTTTTGTATATTTTATGTGCGTACTTTTTCTCATATACTTTTAAACACAAGTATCAGAATAATGTTAAATAATAATGATAATAAATAATAATAATAATAATAATAATAATAATAAATGTGCTACGCAACTTCAATTGTTCTTATTCCAAAGTTTGTACCTGACTCTGAGCTTGTACAGGAGAGACTTCCCTTAACCGAAATTTTAGCAATAGGAGAGATTTGAGATGCATCACTAAGCTCCTTTCCTGCGTTTTCTACCTTGTGCCGTTCTTCGCTGTAACGCGTTTGCAAGACAGCTTCTCCAGTCAATGCCGGTGGAAAGAGTGTACTTGTCACCGCATCTAATTTAAAAGTTTGGAAGCTGCGAGCATCGTTCCACTCGGACGCCTAATTTGCGTGACTAATTAGCGCGATGCCAATCCACCCCCCTCCCCACACCCTGCCCCCTCTCATATCTCGTTCTCCGGGCCTCCCACCACGCCCCAATCCAACTCGCCCTCAACCCCCACGCTTCGCCCCGACTCGCTTTGAATCGCCCGCCCCGCGTGCCACGCTTCCACTCCCCCGCTCTTCCCTCACGTCGCGGCTACTGCCCGCCCGACCTCACAACTCTTGCCTCGCCCCGGACCGCGTTATAAGGCATTCGTTTCATGACATCGCAGAAATCTCCGAAAAGTACTCGTCAGAGCAGGCGTCCGCTACAATTGCCCAGCCAGCAGTTGAATACGACCGCGCAGCGGCGGCGGTGGTAAAACGATTAGCGTATCGGAGTGTTAAACGGGTTCAAAAACGATCGAAGCCGTGGATTTTTAGGGCGAAGAAATCCTTCGTACGCCTTACTTCAGAGGGGAAGCCGACTGTCCCATGTTAGTAGATTACCTGCATGTAAATGATCCTCAAGCCTGAATGAAGCTTCTGAGCTTAATGCAAATCACTTGTTCCGTCGCTTAATAAATTCCTCCTTTCTGCGCTAGTTGATGAAAGGAGCGTGGCGAAATTTGAGTTGTCACACGGAAGAGCAGGCCTGACGGCCCAAGACTCGCCACGTAAAATAAGGCATCAATTCAATTCAATTCAGCTATCTTGCTAATCATATCAACATACGAACCCTAGGACCTCCCAGTCCAAGGCAGGGCAGCGGAAGGGCTCGCTCTGAGCAAACATAACACGGTAGTGTCCACGGATGTGATAAGCAAGCTATGGGCGGCGCCTGCTCACTTTCGTACCCTTTATTCTCTCCTTCCTTTATCATCTACGTTTTCTCTTCCTAGCTGCCAATAACACATTCTGTGATGAGAGATCGGTTCGGTTTCAGAGAGTGAACCAGAGAAAGAGCTGTTTGGAAGAGGTAGGACAGAGATAGACTTGAATGAAGGGGGGGAGGGCAGAGCCAGAGGTTTGGGAGGGGGGGGGGAAGGGAGTTTCAGCTCATATCTGAGGAATGCGCGGGGCCGTTGTGGTGTTGGTTTTCGTAGAATTTCAGCGTAGTCCGAGTAGGATGGCTATAGGTTTTTGAAATTCATTCACGCTGTTGGTTAGGTGAGGGCTCAAGTGCTGCAAAAGATATTGGTATTTTCACACTGCAAGTAATACTTGCTCGCAAAAGCAAATTACGATCAATCTCATTAACTCTTGCAATTCAAGGTTTAATTATGGAGAAAACTCAAGTTAATAAAATACTCCAATTTGTCTACCTTCGTTAGGTAAAGAGATCAATTTATGAATTTCACATTTCGTGTTCTGAATAAGACTCTTCTTCCGTGAAGAAGAATTTTCAGAATTGAAGTTAAATATTTAAAAGAAATATATACTTGAAAACTCGAACAAAAGAATTGTGGCATAGAGCATTTACTTTCTTATTCCAATACTTCAAATGGAACACAAATAAAAAATTTTGCATGATTTAATTTCTACAAGAACAACATTGTTGATCATGCTTATTGCTCCTATCATCCAACTCTCGTATTTGTCACATACTCTCTTCTCTGGGAAACGTATGGTACTACTTTACAATTTCAGTTTCATTGAGCGTATCCCTTTGGAACTTGGTCATCATCATGAAGCCTTTTGGTACGGCGAGTGAAGTGAAACCTATGGCTTGGTCGAATAAGCTTTGCCACGTCGGCATTGAGCTGGTCCCGCATGAAGCGCCAAAGCGCAATGCCAGGCGAAGGCGGCGCCGAGGAGCAGCCAGCGAGGTCTCTCTAAGTGGATTTTAGGCGGAGACCAGGAGACAGACGACTCATCTAGACAGGGAAAAAACTATTTGTACTTCCTCAAGAGAAAATAGATTAGCGGCCGTTACCTAATACTCAAAAGAGTAGAAAGTATACCTTTTGTGACTAATGATTTATTAAATTAACGCTTAGAAATACTAATAATGTTATATTCAATTTTGAACATTGGAATAAGACTCCGTGATACACTTTTGGAAAGAGTATCACCTTAAACTAGTAGGGCTGCAGAATGACACAGACTTGCCCTTATTAGTTTTCTATATCCATTGATGTCGGCTAGCTATTCTTACATGCCACTTTCCCTTGCCAGCTGCCATCAATAGCCGCCCACAGTACATTTTTATGAACTTTTCTTAATTTCTTGACTCCGTAATACTACAATCGCATTATTACTTTAACAATACTAAAGAACAGTAAAATATCGTCTCAAACGGCAATTTTCATTGAAAAATTGGGAGCGCTTTTCAAGAAAATGGTATTTTTGAGCTACTCTAAATTCAAAATTTCAACCTCTCTTCACAGAAAGCTAATAAGTTTTCGAAAAACTTCATATTTCAAGCTCTTCCAGTCACAAATGTAATAGTGTTTACAAATTGATGGAAATTCACATATTAAAGTCGTGAAAGATCTTGAAAAAATATTATATTTGTGTAATTTAAAAAAATTAATTCAGTAAAATTAATTCTATGTCTTCTTAAAATGTGCAATTTTGAATAGCAGTTGGAAAAGTATGAAGAAAAAATTTGGAGTTGTTCTGGAGAAAATGGTTTTGGAACGTTGCTGGAAATACAAATCCTTGAGTTCATTTTCCCAAAAAACTGGTGAGTTTTCGGAAAATTACATTTTTTAAAACCCACTTTTTCTTAAATACATTTACGTAAATTGCCACTAATTTAAATATTAACGACGTGAGAAACGATACAAAAAATACTTATGTACATTTTGCAATAAATAAATAAATAAATAATAAAGCAATATGCCGTTTATGTCATCTTATAGAGTACGTTTTAGCACTATCCTTACAAACCTGTTCAAAGAAACATTTGCAGCCGTTTTTAAAAAATCTTGTTATTTTCATTTTTTAATTGCTCATATTTTGACCATTATTGCGCAAAGACAACTAAAATTTTCCAAAAATTTTCAACACCTTAATGAGAGAACTGACTATTAAAAACTTATTTTATATGAAGGAAAATCTCTATCTTTATTTTGTAATTGTAGGAAAATACTGAAAAAAGTTCATAGCTTTGAAATTTGAAAAAAATTAGAGTTAACCATGAAAATTGGACCCATGTCCACTTTATAAGTGTATTTTAAACTATTTTTACAAGAAATTTAAAGAAATAATTTGGACAAGTTTTAGAGAAAAATTTGAAAATGTCCGCAGGACTTCTTGTAAAGTACCCCGAATTTTGAAGAATGTTTTTCAAAATCTCAAAGTTTTGACTCGACCCCGATTGACACAAGTTTATTCACTTTAAAAAATATGCTACGTATGGTTTAGGCGCTAGTATTGTTCACAGACACCAGACGGACAGACAGACAGACGGACGTACAGAGAGACGGACGGAATGACGGACAGACATACTGCCGGTTTGAAAAAAAACAAAACACTTTCATATCATGGGACGCCGAATCGTTTATTTCTGTTGAAATTTCGAAATCGATTTTCCGCCGATTTACATAACTTTCTCTATACTATGTATACACGGGAAAGTAAAAATTAACGTCGAAACTCGGACGATATTTTCAAATTTTCCTCTTTGTTCAAATGGCTTAGAATATTACAGTTCTTGATATACGTTTTAACATCCCCATGTGCAACAATCTCTCAAAATCAAGATATTGACTTTTCAATTTTCTCACAAGCGTAATGTATGAAAAGTGGCGCACAAAATTGATGTCGATATTTTGACAGAAATACGCATTCAGAGGATGCTAATAATTGTACAAATGATACTGCAGAATGTCACAGATTTTCTAGTGATAGTTTTCTAATTTCTTCCGCATAATCTTGCCGGCTGCCATCTATTGCCGCCCAAAGTTCTTTTTTAACATTTTCTTAATGTTTTGGTTTCCTAATTGTAGAGCGGAAATATTATTTTAAGATTATTACAGAACAGTAAAACTGTGTTCTAAATGGTAATTTTCTTTGAAAAATTTGGAGCTGTTTTTAAAAAAAACTGGAGTTTAAGCGCTACGGTAAATTAGATATTGGAAGCTATTTTTCACAGTGAATTTTTGAGTTGTCGAAAAACTTCATTAGAATTCATTTTAAGTACTTTAACTCGCAAATATAATAGTGTTTATAAAATACTGGATATGTGCATATCAACGGCCTGAGATATCCTAAAGACGTACATTAGTGTTATTTTTGAAAAAACAAAAAATACAGAGAAATTACTTTACTCAAATTAAAGCAGTTGGCATTATTCGTTCGAAATCTTTGAAAAAACAATTTGGAGATATTTTTGCAAAAATGGCGTTTGAGTGTTTCCGAAATTGTGGAATTTTGAACAAATCTTTACAGAAAATGGTTAGGTTTTGGAGAAACTTTACACAGTGTTATTTAAAGCACATGTACTCATAAACCCAATAATACTCATAAATACAGTAACAAATTGTTGCTAGTAGAAATATTAATGATGTAATAGAGATCAGTAAAAGATGCGTTATTGTAATTTTTATAAAAACGAAAGAACAGGGCAATATGGCGTTTATGTCATCTTAAGGAATACATTAAGCACTATCACAGCCAAAAGAATAAAGAAAAAATTTGGAGCCGTTTTTGAGAAAATCTTGTTTTTGTATTTCTTAATAATTATGCGTATTTCACATTTTTATGAAGGAAAAAATCTTTAACTTTGAAGTTGAAGAAAGACGCTGAAAAAATCATACTTTTGAAATTTTCAAAAATCCAGAGTTAGCCGAGGATATCGGACCCAGTCTACTTTTATAAATGCATGTTACTCTTCTTACAAGAAATTAAAAGAAAAAAAATTGAGCCGTTTTTGAGAAAATTTTGAAAATATCAGGAGGGTTTCATGTAAAGTACACCCAAAGTGTGAAGAACGTTTTTCAATATCTCGGAGTTTCGAATTGAACCCAATGGACATGGTTTTCTTCAATTTAGAATAAATCCTACGCATACTTTAGGCGCTCAGTTCACAGACACCAGAGTAAAAGACTAATGAACGGACAGACAGAAGGACGTTAAAAAAAACAACACTTTTTCGGGTATGGGTACCCCAAATCGTGTGTTTCCATTGAAATCTTGAAATCGATTTTCCGCAGCATGACACCGCTTTCCCTATACTACATATAGCACTTCGTAAATACGAACGAATACGGGAAATAAAAACGTATAGAAAAAAATGGAGTTCTTTGAATCCAAAAGTGCTCTTTTTAAAAGTCAGTTTTTCTGATCTGATCTGTCTGTGCCTGTGTCAGTGAGTACAACTTATAATAAAATTTTGCTTATTTGTGCGTGTGAAAGGATTTGAAAGGCATTGAAATACTACAATGTTTAGGCCGACATTCCATTCTTGAATAGTACACTCGCGACAATGTAATTAAGAACACCTCGTTCGAATGCACGGATAGCAATGAACGTTGGCACAAATAAAAAGAAACTGATATGTCTAAGTGATTACAAAACTAGGCATAGAACAGCCAGAACGTTTGTGGCATGGTCCGAGAACTCTTCGATTCGAATCTATTGGGCGTCGTTACGTTAAGTGTTTTGAAGAGGAGGATGGTGTTATTATCACATAAAACGCCTTATATAAATATACTTCTATAACGCTACTGTATAAATGCTACAATTAATACGAGAAAGAATGTGTTGTAGTAGCTCCACTAGTTACTTAGGATTAATAAAGATATCAAATTATTGCGTAATAAAATAATTCAATTATTTACTTCTTCTTCAGAATTCTTTTAGTATGTTAGCAACTGCAGCTATATTTGTGCTTAGTTCGGATCGGTGGTGATTTGTATGGAGAGCGTAGGAAATGGATGTGCAGTGCTGAGCAATTCATCATCGCCAGCGCTCTTGAGGCAACATGCCAAAGTTCGGTCGGTAGTAGAGAATGTGCCGGAAGTGCGAGCCTAAAGAGAACTTGTGCGAGAAAATATGGAATGCACCTGTACGAGAGAAAGTATATCCATGATTCAACTGACAAATGACCTTACGTCATAACATTTGAGAATTCTATTAAAATATTTTTTTGATTTTTTCTATGTAAAGCACTTTATTTCAATGAAGGAGCTTTAAATAGGAGAATGGGTAAATCACAATCATCTATGAAAGATCAGTTGTCACTGCCTTCTATATTAATATATTTCCATGCTTTGGTTTTAATCTTAAAATTATGTACTGTAATCTTTAACGATTGAGAGTTTTAAAGCTATTACCATAATAGTTCCGTAAGGTATGGAATTTAGTTTTCTCGGATGAAGCATTGTATGCCGAGGGTTGGCTTATGACGGTCAAAAAAGAGAACACACACGGTCAAAGGAGTAGGTTTTAAACCGTTCATCTATTTTATATATACGATCACTTTCTAAGTGTATTCTTGGAATATTTTGGTCTGACCAAAAAAATGACAAGACACATTACAGAAACCTAAGAAGAATTGTCTGTTCCTTGCTTGGTTTCGCATGTTTGCCGAAGCGTTGTAGCCCAAAAACAAAATGTTCATTTGTCCAGCGATTTATTGAACAATTATAAATTGCTCCGAAAGGTCCCTTGGGCGCCACAGAAAGAATCATCGCTTAGCAGCAGAAATACGGGAGAAGTAGCTTCCAGTTGCATGCACGCAACAAATAAAGGTCGTCATCCCCTGACATCACAGTCCCAGTTTCCTCGTCTTTTGATGCAACTATTTCCCGGTTCTTAGACAACTATATCTGTCTACAACATTGTAAATCGTGTACACTAGTTTACGATTCTCGGTTTCGAGTTTCTTCAGATTAACAGAAAAGATGTAAAACTCGTTTCTGTTCGAACCACGTACTCAGTCTATTCATGTTTGTAGGCTGAAGTTTTCAAAAGTAAGGATTTATTTTCATACAAACTTTCAACCTGTTTTTTCCACCAAGACTTCGAAGCTTGCTGGAAAACAACTGACGATCATTACCCAACTCGTCAACGCTCGTGAAAATAATTTTGTGTGAAACTTATGAAGAACGCATCGGATGTACCGACTTTACCCGGTACCATTTATTGTGCACAACAGAATTTGTAGCGGAAGAGCTGCAGAAAATACAAACCTGGCGCTTAAATTACGCAAGGAAAAGATTAAATCAATAACATGGACTTTGTTAAGTCTCCAAGCTGCCTTGAACATACTTCTGTAATCAACAAAGAATCGCATATCACACTGACCACCATTACTAACTGACCGTGATGGCTCTGTTCTCCCTTCCTAATGATTTTTCGATACGCACAGCCTGGTACAAATAGTAAGTTTATGATAATTAATGATTTAGGTATCTTGCCAATATTTTTTGTACACTCCAATCTCTGTATTGTGAGTTTATTTTTTCCACACGATAACCTTACCTTTACGCCTAAAATTTGTAATAAATCCAATTAAACGCTTGTAATAAATCCAATTAAGCGCGGCTAAGAATGTTTCCTTTCTTTAAAATAACAACAAAAAATTGTAGAAATGAATACTTGAATTCAAAAGTCCATTTATTTATATGCCCGAGGGGCAGTTGAGAGCCTCCGGCTACGCTCTAAAACACGTCACCGTGGTATCAGCTGAGTTCATTGATCCTCTGGGCTGAATGGTTCCCCTCGGTGCAGGTCGGGAGGCGAGTGCTCCAAGGCCGTGGGTCGAAGAATCATCGACAGGTGCAGGTAGCCAGGGCGCGAAGTTTTGCGTAGCCGGCCGGGTCAATGCCCCCAGATAATGGGAATGTGGTTTTGACGACAGTAGGTGGCGGTCGCTGCGGTTCCCCGAATCGCTTCCGCGTCCTGAAGCCTAGTACTGGTAGCAGATTTCGTTGCAAGCGGTGATTCCAATTCATTAATCCGTCGCACTTATAACTGCAACGAATTTAGTAAAATATTGATCTTTTTTACTAAATTAAAGCCAAGCACTGTATATACATTTATCTGGACTGGGAACACTGCGGTTCAACAAAATTTCTAAATTCGAAATCAGAAATAAATTTGACAGCGCGCAGAGGTTCGGGCGCAGTCAGTGATCAGACGACTCTCCTCTCTCCTCGCTCGCCAATTCGATTCTGTTTGACTGTCTGATGCCTTCTGCCTGTGTCCGCTCGCGCAAGCGTCCACGAAAGCCCCCTATCTCCCTCTCGGAATCCCAAAGGTCAGGAAAGTTCTTTTAATTTTATAAATTTAGTTGGTGATAGGTTGTAACTATGTGTGCAGTAAGAATATTTAGTCCAATCGCTGAAGATGTTTTGAAAAGGAATTTGGGTGGAAAATTTCCAGGAATCTCTGCCTCCTGTTTCTTCGACTCGCACCGTGTTTACAAAAAACAAAAATGTGGGTCTAGCTGCAGCGCTGAAGTGCCCGGGTGAACATAATTTTCGCTAATGGCTACTGGGTGGTGCCGCAGAGGTTCGAACGGAGTGGCTATGTCGTTTCTGAAAGGGTGTTTCGCAAAAGATAAGTAAACAGAGCAGCGGCTGACCCGAAGCAGGCCGCGGATGGTCGGGGTTCTCGTACACAAAGAAAAGGTCGCAGCTGCGCGTAGGGAATCGGAAGGAGGGGGGTCGCGTGCGCGTCGAATGGTCCCGGCGCCGCAGGGAGGCGCGTGAGAGAGTACTGTGGCAGGCTACTAGAAAACTATTGATATTAATATTATTTTATTGTGTTGTATTCGGTAACGTAACAGTACATAGTTAATCTTTGATCGTTTTCCTACTTTCCCAGTTCGCATTTTCCTGAAAACCTAAATGCCTTTTTTTGCATATAGGTCAACGCGAAACACGCGTGCATCCTCATTCAGTAGGTGCAAGTACCTTTATCTCGGAGGATTGAACATAATAGCTGAATTCCTATTTTTATCCCTCAAGGTTGTTGGCCCCAGGGGTATTGATGATCAGATGATAATGATAGGAACGATTATTATAGTGAAGGATTAAAGGATGGCACACACATATAGACATACACAAATATACCCATGCCCGAGGCGGGACTCGAACCCGCGATCTTTTGGTTTGAGAATGCTGCGGCCATAATGACCTCAGCAATTTTGACTGGCTTTTGTTAACTCTTTAAAATTAAAATGTCCTACAATCGACTTTGAGTTATTGGTACTACTATCATTTCCCAATTGTCTGATCAGCAGATGGCAGCACGTGTTGTTGGAATTCCATTCTAAATACTGTAGCAAATGATTGCGCCAAAGGATAAAACACGACAAAAAATGAGCGATTGTGTACATTTTAGAAATGAGGATAAATGCGAATGAAATTATCACAAATGAGACGCACGATGTTAATATCCTCGTAACGCAGCGCAAACAGTTCCGAAGACGGCGGCGCTGCGACGAATGGAGAAGCGCGGAGGCGCCCGCAGCATCGGAACGTTGCGCAGCGCCCGGGCCGCTGGCGTGGCGAGCGGTGCTTGTAAACGGCTCCAGGACGCAATTTTCAGGGTACACCATCTGCGGAATTAGCTTTAAAGACAAACGCGCCCTCTGAGCTCATTGTTGGACTTTTAAATTTGTGGGCACGTCTTTATCTTAAAATATAACAGTTGGCGCGCATTTTTGTCTCTGCCTAGCTGTTAAACCCAAAGAGAGTGAGTTGATATTGCACGGGGTCTTAACTCTGTGGAAGGACGTGAATTTTGACAGGACGTGAGTTTTGACAGGACGTGAATCTGAGTCAAGGGACAGTTATAAAAATGAAATGCTCTGAAATTGTATATAAGGAGTAATGGAATTGTTAGGATGTTTTATTGTTGCGGAATTCAAACCATTGTTCCAGGTGGTTCATTCTCATTTTAAAATTTCATTGTACATTATTCTTTAAACGGATAAAGTTATATTTTACTAACTTTTAGAGTTTTTAGCTATTTGTAATTTATTAGGTTAATGAAGAATAAACTAAAATTAAAATCTGTTGAAACAGTTTTTAATGTTCTTATAGTAGGTAAATTCAGAAAGTGGAGTGGGGTTTGTGAATAGCTGAATAGCATAGCAGCTTTTGTGTATTACTAATTACTAATTTTGAACAGTATAAATTAGCGGAAAGTCTAAGCAACTTTCAGCCCTTTGCGAGGTTTTGTTAAATATCCATGAACTTGGAAAAAATGCATGAAGAATCAATATATTACAAACAATCAAAAATACATTACCACTTTCCACTTTGGTTGAATAATGCAAATATTTTATGATACTAATCAGCTATTTCTTATACCTTACGTTACTATTACATATTCACATATTCATAGCGTCATTGCATGTGACACAGAATACGTCATGAGACAAGGAAGAAATAATCTTTAGTATTCACGTTTGCTGTTTTAGAATAGCCAATATTTTTTGCTCGAGGACAATATTTTCCACACAGTCGACTATAGCATTTTTGCTTGCAGGAGACTACTAGTTTTATTTGTATATATTTCGCATTTTCGATAATTTTTCGACTAGCTAACGGTGTTCCCAATCCTAGAGAACGTTTAATTCTCACGCTTGGGGAAGAGAGAAATGTGGCGAACATGACGTAATGCTCTTCGCCGTAACTAGCTAACTCCACCTACCTAAGCTTCTCACACAGACACAGAAACTGAGACCATTTTAAAGGGAAGCTACAATTCTATTTTTGCTTCGGCCGGGAATCGAACCTGGCACCAGGCCACGAGACGCTAGGTCGCTGCCCTTGAGCGATCCTAGAGGCTAGTTCTATTTTACTTGTGAAAAAGTACAGAAATATGTTCGGTGTGTGAAAGATGACCCTGCCGTCGCGAGCGCAGCGTCCAGAGAAGGCAGAGGCGTCAATCGAGGAGGGGGATCCTCGAGGCAAATAACGAAGCAAAAGGCACGCAGTTGAAGGTTTCAGAGAGCTCTATAGCAAGGTTTAGTCGCATACAGGCGAAACTGGGACAATGCTACGGAGAAAAATTAGAAAAAAGTGTTTATTGTTTTTTGGAGACATATCATTCATTCAGTGTCATTGAACATCAGTATCAAGCGAAATTATTCAATGGGAGTTGTTTTTCTGAATACCGAGTGTTTTTTCTTGATACTTTGTCCTTTGTAAATTTCTCTAGCTAGTTTTCATTCAAAAAGTCAAGGAATACAGAAACATCAAATCTTCCTAATTTTATAGGAAAGCGGTGAACTATGGCAGTGTGATAAACCTACTTAAATAATATAATTTATTACTAAGCATTTCTCCATTACGGTGAAAATGATATGTTATTAAAAATATTTTATCCCCATGCGGCTCAAATGGAATGCACCGACACAAAAAATATAAATAATTTTCATCTCATTATTAAAGATTGTAAAATTTGTATTCTTTTTTAATCGCCATGTGGCCGAACAGAACGAGCAAGAAGGTTTGAAAATATGTTGACATCCGCTTGGACATCCACCTTTCCAAATGATGTTCTCGGGGAGATACCTCAATAAGCGGCGGGGTGTTTAAAGGGACGTCCGAAAGCACCGCTCCGCACAGTTCTAACTGTGGAGTGCATCGACGCCCGTTCGCCAGCCGTAAGGGAAGAAGCCGAAGGGCAGGCAACTGGACTCAACGGGACGCCGCCGGAGACGTGGAGGCGACGGAAAGAAGCGAAAGGCCACGTGAGGGCACTCGCCATCGCTCCATTGCGCTTCCTTCCTTCCCTCCCTCCGCCTTCTGTGTGTTTCCACGATGGTTAAGCAATTAAACTTTACTTATTAACCAATTCATGACTATTTCTTCTCCAGCCATTACCCCTTCCTCTTCCAGTCACTCTGATAATTTCTCACGTGACAACCTCTCCTACGTGAATTACGCTCTTTAGACAGCATTCGCATAGGAAGGGACGTCACATCTGGTGGCAGCGGTTTGCACTATGATTAATGCGGCGAAATGATTAATAATACATTATATTATTTAATTAGGTTCATGGCAGTAGAATCAAAAGAATGGAAACGAGAGAACCTCTAGTATTCATTTGAGGCGCTCAGAATTATAACAACGGCAGATCCCAACCGAAGTTCGTTTTGAGAAAAATGTCTTTCACTTTCCCTCCGTACAAACATTTGAAGGTAGAATTTGAGGGGTTTGCCATATCCCAATTCATTTGATATTTCAAGATATGAAAAGTCTACGGCGGAAGCTTTCCGTCGTCTTCCTATTTGGAAGATGCGAGATCGGTTGGATCTGCCGTTACTATCTTGAACGCCACATTTCGCCTCGATCTTCGCCCGCTGAAAATTCCTCCAACAACCCATCAAGTAGACGAGGATAGATTTGTAGGGTGATATAGATAGATTACATTTCTGGGCGGAAAAAATAGCATGATAATAAATAGTTCAAGAAGCAAAACCATCACGTTTGGTAGGGGCCATGAATATAGTGAAAAGCAGTTTTTAGGCAACGAAAATATTCTAAAAGTGTCGTCTTGTAAGTACCAGTGATTAATTTTTGACAACAAATTGAGTTGGGAAAATCTGGTAAACCATTTTTTTTGTTATATAAGGTCGTACCAACTTCTAAGTCGTTAGCGACCACTATTGCTTATAACGGTATAGTAACTGTAATGATGACACGATATGATGACGATAGGGGGTGGAAGGGCGAACACAATACAATCCAGGCAGGACTCGAACCAGCGAACCGAGATCGCTACGCCACTACTGCCTTAGCGATCTCGGCCGCGGTATGGGCTGGTAAATTTTGTCGCAGGGAAAGCCTGGAGGTCTTTGCATTTTACTATGCGAATACGAGTGCTCTGAAAGTGAGAGAATTAGCTTACTAATCTCCAGTTCGTCCATTAATGGAATACGGGGCAATTTGTTGGGACCCGTATAGAAATTCACAAAAGGAATATTTGAATAGAGTACAGAGAAGAGCATGTAATGTACTTTCTGCAGCAATAAGAAGAAAGTAGAATGGGAGTCTCTAGAAATCAGGAGGGTTAAGGCAAGACTGTGCCATGTACAAAGCGTATACCGGTTATCCAGCTTGGAAAAATATTTTCATTCGACTCGGTATACCCACTTACTTTAGTAGATCGGATCACAAGCACAAAATTCAGTCCAGGATACAGAGAACAGATGTAAAATTTTCCTTCAGAAATATAACAATAACAGACTACATTCCTATAGGTGTACAAAGATTTAACAGTATATTAACTAAGGACATTTGTAAAATATATTAAATATTAAGTTAGGCTTATTAAAATTGTTATTATTTTAATAATATTGTTATTAGTAGTAATATGAAAATTACTATTAAATACATTGCTATATTGTAGACATAATTGTATTTAAAGTAGTAGTTGAATTGGGGTGTCGTGACTTGTTGAAAGCAGTAATGCAATAGAGAAGTAGAAAGACAAGTGAAGTGAACTGAAGTCTCACCAGGTAAAACAAGGCAAATTCAATTAAAAAAAGTGGAGTCGAGTGCAGTGTATTTGAAAAGTGTATTTATTATTTAAAATTTCTGTGTAGGACAGTCACAAAATGTAGAGTTAATGCTATTATTGTCTTTATTGTTATTTTATTATTAGTAATAGTAATATTGTTATTATGTTTATTATTATTATTATTATTATTATTATTATTATTATTA
>BOPP01000186.1:656166-668675 GCA_017312745.1 Gryllus bimaculatus
GCTTCCTGCTTGCTCATGGTGCTTTTTGCCGCATTTCAAAGCGTTGGTTCACGGAGACTACATGATAATGCTTGCTGCCAAACGCACTTTCTGCATTTTCTGCCTGTAACATGCTTTCAATACGCTCAATACGCCAACATATCTTCTGTTCACGATTGCTATGAAACTGCTCGCGGCTCCAGATTCTCAAACAATGCAACCTCGCCCTACGTGAAAAAAAAAATTTATTCCGGAAATTTTCTAGAATATGCAGAGCTTCGTTGCCGGCAGGTCAGAAGGTGGTGAAATGTACCGGTCACTTTTTAAAGCAGTTTGAAGGTTAATTTGAAAGAGTTTCATACAAAATAATTTTTTTGTTACTAGTGATAGAATGCATTTTTTGGGACTCGAAAGCGGTAAGTTTGAAATGTACCATTTTCCTCCTTAAATACCATGAAAGAATACCCAAATGGCGCCGAATTTGAAATAATTTGGCGTTCTAATAATCATTGGTGATATCAACAATCGAAAAATGGCGCCATAATCAGCAGATCTGAGCAAAAATAGCGACATCAAGCAAGTTCCCCTGTAACCAACTGGAGCCGGGCAATTAAAAAAAATCCGCGTATTTTTTGAAGACTATGCATTTCTCCAGTGCGGTGCAAAATTAATTTTCTTTGTGTTCAAAAATGATCCTGGTTTGTTAAGTTTCGTTTTTTTGATGATTTTGAAACGACTTTGACGAATTTAAAGACATTGAAGTCAGAAGATACTTTTTATGGGTTCGTTCACCCCATTTTTTCACTATTCTGCCTCTGAGCTACCTCAACCAGTTTTCCTAAGAGAATAAATCTAAACTTAAGCCAAGCGTGTTTTCCTCGGGAGGTGATCTTATCCCGCTGGATGGAAATATCCAGGCGCCGATCTACCGACGGCTTCCGGCCCTTCCAAAGCAGGGATCTTCCACCAGGGCCCAGGGCCCGCTCCCGCCGGGCGAGCTCTAAGCTCCAGACTGTGCGCGGTAGAGTAGTGCATGTTGGTGTGAGTGTGTGTAAGTGGAAAGGGGTGAGGACAGGGTAAGGAAGAGAAACGAAAGATCGCGTGCGGTCTGTGGCTTATTTGGGCACTACTCCGGGATTCGCCTGGGGTAGATCGGAGAAACCACTTAAAACTACCAATCAGAGCAGCTAGAATGTTCCTCCAGCCAGCGACTAAATTTGATGTAGCTGTCAAGCTAGGGTTGAAAATCGCTACCGTTGGAACTCGAATCTAGGACCTCCAAGTCAGAGGCAATGCAGCGACATCAGTTAGAGAGCCCCCTTCCAGGTCAATCTGATATTGAATTTCATGCTTATTTGAATACCGCCCATGATATATCTGTGCACTCGGCGTCCGTTGAGAGTGCAAAAGCGCGAGAAGAAACAGAGAATGCGCAATTGAGCCTTCTTCGCATTCTACCGATGTTCAAAAAACGTCAAGTAGCATAATGCGAGGAAGTAATTATAATTCTACCTCTTGTTAACACACGTGGCTGTAAAGCATTTCTGTACTCGTACTTGTAAGTAAAAATCAAATTGTTAATGGTAGATTGTTGTGATTATAAGTTGCATATTGTATATTAAATATAGGAAGAATTCATTACTTGTACATATGCGCAGATTGTAATTCTGTTTTTGGTAGTGTGTAAATAGTGTTGACACATTGGGTTTCTAGAATGATTTGCCAGTTAGAATTGGATAGTCAGTTAGGATGTCATTATTGCTGGGAGTCGTATTGTCAAGAATGGATAAATCCATTAAATAGTATTTAGTTATACATATAATAAGAAAATATCTCAGATAAACGAACAAACGGGTAGAAATATTGTGCGCGCACACAAAGTTGATTTGGATTCGACATAATTTTCTTCGGTATAATTTCAGATTATGTCCTATATCATTTGTTTCTTTTCATTCAACAGATTGTATAAAGAGAAGATTTAAGTGTGTATATTATTTTCTATTCAGAAATTGGAAAATATAAAATGTTTGTAAAATGAGTTTCATATTCATAATTCACATTATAAGATGCTTCTTCACGGTCAAAGACTGTCAGCGATTTTATTTAACCCAGTTAATTCAATTCCTCATTGATAAAATCTGAATTTAAATAAACTGTTTATTAGATTGTTTGAACGTATAGGATGAAGCCTCTAAGGAGATGTTGCACTCCTTAAATGTGGTAAATATTTTGTCAAAGTTATTTGTGACCAGGTGAAGTGTCGCTGTCTCCGAAAACCGCGATGTATCTTAAATCTGATTAATATTGTGGAGATAGTGTTTGGGATGTTGCAATACCTAAACTCAACAACATTTCTAGTGCATTTCGCAGCATTGACGACGTCCTTGTGTTAGGTTGGGGTTTAGGAGTGTGTTCTTATTCTGTACCATTCTCCGAGAAAAAAAACTCGCTCGAGCCAATCTCCGAATGAAACATTTTAATTGGTGCCCCATGACGGTCAAATGGAAAAAGATAGCTGTCAGCAACCCATGTGCGCACAACCAGAATAGAAAGCATCTGCTGATGTGGCTCAGGGCATCAACTAATGTCACCGCAGTGCCTCTGACCGGTGGGTTCTAGAGTCCGGGTTCCGACGGTGCAGGGTTTTTGTCACCACTAGCGGCAGGCTACACTGATCGGTAGCTTCTCCAAACAAGACCAGGAGAATGCCGGAGTTGTACCTTAACAAACGGACCACAGACCGCGCGCAATATTTTCTTTCCCTTCCTTGTCCTATAATCACCCCTTACATACGCATAATTACACTTCAATGTGCCGCACTACCACACATGTCTGGTGCACCAGCTAGCACCTCAGTGTAGGTCGGCGCCGGACTTCACTGCGCAGCAGGGGACCATCTCGTGAGTGAAACATACACGCCCCTACGTGACTATTGACCTAGGAATTTCACGCCTTCGTAAACACGAAAACGAAATAATCGTTCCAATAAATGAAAAACTCCAACGATCGCGATTCCAAAATTTCTTCCCTCATTTCCAACCCAGATCTTGCGAATAAAAGAAATTGCTGCAGTTCACTTGATCCGACTCGTCTCCTCTTCCTCCCAACGAAAGGCGAGGCGAAAGCCGAGGAGATGCCTTGTAAGGATTCCTTCTAGAAAGGGAGCTGAAAGGCAGAGGAGTCGCGTCGGCGGCCTTCGTTAAAAACGCGCGATGGCGCGGCTTTCAGCCGCCGATGGCGCGGCCTTTGATGTTCCTTGGCAGCTGATCAGGCGGGGGCGCCGCGCCCGTGCTGCTCTCGCTTCGAGCCAACAGCCGACGAGGACCGGCGCGACTGGAAGCTGAATCCGAAGCGCTTTAACTCAAGTCGCGTTCGACTGCTCTAAAAAGGATTTTAAATATTTATTTACATTTGATGATTGTGACGCAAAAACCGACCGCGTTCATGATGTGCAGCAATCAAACTGAATCCAATACTTGAAACCGCAGCGGGGAACATTTATTAGAAAACTGGTTTTTGCAAACCGAACAAAGTTCATAACATTCCTTAGAGAAATCGTTGTTTGATAATTTTTCAATTTTGTCACAGCGTTTAACATACAGGCACTTTGGGGAGATTTACAAATTTTGAAGCGCCATTGTGGGCTTCGTAGCTAATTTGCGTCATATGCTCTTAGACACTACAATTAGAAAGCTACCTTCTGTTAAGAATAATCATATTTCAACTGTACATAATAATGGCAATTTACCTGGGTATTTGCGTACATATTTATTTTGTATTTATTATATTTTTAATTTATTAATATACTTTTAATAGATAGGGTCGTATTTTAATGCAATATAATTTTTTCTTTTCACTTTACAACAATGCCTTTTAGTATACACAATAAGTTTATGTTATGAGAAAAGGAAATGACCCATTTTTACATGCCTTTTTTTCGTTTTCCTTTAATATCTACTGATATGTAATTTTTTTACCTTTTCTTGCCACTTTTAAAGTATTTTCACTGATATCATCGATTTTTATATGATTTCATTGCTTCTTTTGTCAAATAATATTTAAGAGATTCAAAAAATGTTTTCCACAAAATTCCTGAGAAGTCAATTTTATTTCTTTGCTTAGTAATTGTAATGTTAGCCTTTGTAAATACGTACTCTATGGTTACTGTGACGCATATCAGCGCTGATTGTCGGTTTGGCCGATTTCGGGGTAATTGAAAACAAGAGATTTCCTGGTAAAGAATAGTCCAAACCAGAAGTTTGCAAGCTGATTTCACTCGAACGGAAGAAAGAAGCTTCTATTACATCGGTAACATGTCATATATCTTGAGTTGTTTTATCTCAACCGGTTTTGAACTAAATTTTATGTCATTTTCTTTGCTTTTAGGGCATTTTAAAAATCTCTAAGAGTATTGTATTGATCATGTTTGACGATGTGTCATATTATCAGAATGCGCCCCAATTAATAACTACCGAATGGCCACTAGACGCCCTCGCCCCGGCGCGGGGTCTCGGCCTTGAGGGCCTTGAGGGGCGCCGGGAACGGCGCGCGATGCGAGAGCTTCTCCAGGGCGCAGCGGCGCCGCCTATGAAAACAGCCGTCTTCGCTTCGCCAACTGTTGACGAAGGCGGCGCGGCGGGCGCGGCGGATTGTTTTGTCTGCCTCCGGGTGCCACCCGCGCCGCAAGGGCGCCGCTTGTCAGGAACAAAGCCGCGCCGCCCGGCCCGTCCCAGCCCGGCCCCTCCACACAGCGCCTCTCGGCAGCAAAGCATTGGTTTAAACGAGATGTTCACACGAGCAGTGCAGCGGCAAAGGCATCACCTGATGTCGCTGTAGTGCCTTTGTTGGTGAGGTCCTAGGATTTGAGTCCCGACGACAAAACGGTCTTCGACACTCGCTTGTCACTTTGGTCGAATTCAGGGCCTCACAAACGAGCCACGAATGACGCGCGATATTTCTTTTCGTGTCCTATCTTTATCCCTCATAGACATACTCAAGTGAACTGAACTATCACACACGTTGGGAGCTTAGAGCTTGTGCCACGGGGGCGGTGAGGCGGGACCACGCTGGTGGGAGATATCTTCTTGGAGAAAATCCCCGCAAGGTGACGGGGCCAAATGTAGCCAGCCAGCGGGGGAAGATTCCCCACAACTCTCGCAATAAAACACGCACTCCACTTACAAGAGTAATTACCCTAGTAATTGACGAACTCTGTATCACTAATGAAGCAATCAATAAACAAGCAGTGCCGTGGCGCTCTCCCGCCGCCAGCAATTGCGAAAGCGACGTTCTGTGAGCGAAATACATCTATAAATGTGGTCTTCCTACTGGGGCACTCGGAAGCGCCAGTGAGCTTAACTATTAATCTCCGAGCACGACGCACGCGTGAAGGGGCCTGCCTCCTGCTCCTAAGAGGTCCTTGTACATCTGCATTCGCAATTCATAGAGAGGATGATGAAACATGTTACTCATCAAACGAAACGGAAAGAAATACAAGCCAATAGCAAAGATGACGTCGCAACACACGTGCTAGACGATCTATATTTATCTTTGCCTTGTTATTATTGTCGCCGGTAGGCTGCGCTCGACCAATTGTTCTATCATTTGTTTAGTTATTTAAAAGGGATCATAATTCATAATAGTTGAGCTCCATAATTTTCTTTACTTTTTTTAAATTTTATTAATTAGTTAATAGTTAATTATAAAATCACAAATGAAGAGTTATATAACGCTGATTTTTCATAGTACAGGAACAAGAATCCGAAACTTTCCTGAGCTAGCTGAACCCAACCAGAATAAAATTTAAAGCATGCAAATTTTGCAAAGAAGTTCACGCACATCTCCCGCTGCACATGAGAAACGGTGTCAAAGAGTGCAGTACACAGACAGAGCTTTGGGTGACCGACGGCGAGTATTCCAGTGATCGCGTACAGACTATGTGCGCTCGCACTTGAGCTGAAAGAGGCGGGGTAACCACAGTATTGGCAGCTCACTCAACATTTTGACATGGATCATTTTGCTAAGTGGCTTGTTTATAGTAGTTTGTTTTTTTGGCTTGATAAAGACGTGGCTTGTGCAACAAGTAAAATCTCTGTATGCCTTGACTAATATATTCTAAAACAGTTTAACCAACACAATATCTCCAAAGTTTAATTGAATGCAAGACTTCTGTGTTCTCCGTGAGCACTTGCTACGTAGCAAAAAGATGATGACACTGGAGCCTAGGAAAATTCATTTCCCGACGATTTCAGCAGAATTGTCTTTTAATGAACACGTTTCTTTCCGTAAGGCAGTAGAACAATAAGCTTCTTTCCAGACAGCCTCAAACGAAAGTATTTCTTCAGTGATAGCGCCAAAAGTAATACGGTGTTTACGTCTCTAAGCATTTTATATTTGGAAAATAATGAGCATCTAAATAATATTTATTTATGTAATGTCCATAAACAGTAAAAGTTATAAAATGATTAGGAGTGGGAAATTAAAATATTTCTTTCCCAGAATAATGAAGAAACATATTTTTCTCAGATAGTAATATCAAAACGACAATTTGGATGGGAAATTGATTTTCTGAGAGTAAATTATAGGTCCAAACACAGAATCAGGGACGCTTAAAACGAGGAATAATTACAATTGTGAATTAAAAGCTGAAGTATAACAATTATTATTTCAAAACTAAAAGTAAATATTATCATATTTATTTAAAAGTAGAGAATTTTTCTTATGTTTTTACAACTATTTGTTCAAGTACCTTTCACTATTTAATTATTGTAATTTTATTTATTATTAAATGTTGTTTGTATTAGTGGACGTAGTTGCTCTAAACTTTGAAGATTGTGAAAATTCCACTAAAATAATTTTATACATCGAGAGTGAAATATTTCAAGAGAAAACGTACCATTATTTTCTTTTTAATTATCACCAAATGAACCAAAGGGTTATTTAGTCATTTTGCGGAGAAACACTGTCTCCGCAAAGCATTTTCTCGATGACTTACTTCTCTTGTTTCATCTCCTCACTTTGATCCCGCCCAGAAGATTGTACTTAAAGTGAATCTAAGCGCTGAAGGTACAGTTGTGTTGCCGAAGAAAAGAAAACAAACTTTGTTTGTATACAACGTAGAAAGACCCTTGTTTATGAATTGGCGGATTTAGAACGCAAATTATCACCACATTGTTTCGCCCGATTTTAGACTGTGAAAATCGCGGTGCCCTCGCTGCTTGCAAATGACGGAATGACCTCCAGAGTCTAAAAGAGCTCATCGAGTCTTGAAAATTCTCATCAAGTTAGATGAATGGCTAATTGCACTTCTTTGCACCACATCGGGAGACTAGTCGAAAGTTTGTATTGGTTGCTTAATTATTTAGTGTGTCCGGGCGCGTCAACGGCTACGATTAATAGTATTGTAAGTGCAGTACAGTGAATGTTTTCTCACGTGAGGTGGCGGTTTTCTTACCTCGCGGGATCGAGAGCTTGGAGCTCGTTAGCTGGGGCGGTGCATCACTGGAAGAGATTCCCAGAGGACGAAACCTTCTGTAAGGCGACGTGTGGGTTGGTTCCGGATCTCGCGTTCTAATGGTGGGAAAATAGATACATCTCCAAATATTACACACACTACAATTACCATATTATTAGTTGTAGCGTTCTGAAACTAAATACTCATTCACCCAAAATACTTTTATTCGTTTATGGTTTCACCGCACATTTTGATAAATCCCACTCAAAACATTATCACATTAGCACATAATGTAATTATGCAAATTTACTGTGGTTTTTGCGATGCCATTTTAGCACACATTTCATGCGTTCTCAAAGAGTATTATTCGGAATGAGAATCATCGCTCCCAAGTATTAAAGGATACGCGTGTCACAATCAGGCCCTTTTTCTGGCAACTTATCGTATGTTATCAGCCCGCACAATTCTGCGAATCCTTTCCACGGAACGCCACGTGCCGTTAATTTGGGTTTGGACGAACGCGTTCTAGCTACCTGATGCGATTTGCGTTCTCGAGACTTACACGACATTTCAAATATGCTAATTTGGTTGGGCGCTTTGAACCTACCTCTATTTTTTTTATAGTCACGATTTTTGTAGTCTCTGTAGTGCACGGGTGTACTGCTGCCCACTTTACTTCCATTGTGCAGGCGCGGATCCATGGGGAAGGGGAATGAGGGTAATTACTTTTAACTTGGAACGAAACATTCAAAGCAAAATATTTTCGGATAAATATTAAAACGAATAAAATCGTATCAGCATGTGAGGAGTATAGCTTACGACATTTTACAAAATCTGTAATAAGACTTATTCGACCAAACCATTTTTAGTTTCCCTCCATTACGCAATAATTGCCGAAATCTGAAGACCTCTACAAGGCACACGTGCGCATGACATCTCAAATTATGTCTGTAATAGTGCGATAATTACCTAAATATATTGTTCGCATTGTTTTGGAAGCAAGTGTAACGAGTTATACACTTTGAAGTGTTCCCGTACGGCTTTGAATCCAGAGAAATATCGTGACCTCAGTGGCCCCGTTCAAATAAACTCGAGTCTCGCAAAAGGTGGCATGCACATAGTATCTACACTCTGCCCCAATGGTGTATTTCCAGTTACGGTGTCTGGGTCCTGGAATGTTCTACAAAGTCTACCATTCTGCCTGTTCGACGTGTCATCAACATCTTTGGAAAGTGCCATACGTGTTCTATTGCTGGGTCCATGATATATTTATTGTGAATACACATATAACACATATACACATAATACACATATATATATAATATCGAGTTATGGGATTGTGCAACCCCATCATGTGTGAACGCTACGGAGGCAGCGAGGATGACAGACGCGTAAGGCAGAGGTACTTAAACGCGCGGCCTGGTATCCGTTGCCCGTACTACTAAACGGAATGCGAACTTGCAAGTATGTTTCCTGTGAAGGGTTAAGAGAGGAAGTACGGCCCTACCCACGGAATTTCCCCAGGCGCCGCGCGATAATACGCGAAAACCGCAAGCGAAGATCTTTACTCTTCACCACGAGCCACGTAAGCAGCCGCTTTTTAATCACGTTCCGCTCGAGTCAACACTTTCGTAACGATTAGATATTGTTTGCCGCTGCAACGACTATAAGTAGAAGTTTCGGCGGTAACAGACCGTTCTAGTTAAGTCGCCCGCGAGATAAGTGGCATATTAAGTAGTGTTTCTTTCAATTACACAACAGGGGAAGTAAAATTACACCGCTGTGAAGGAAACATTAAAGTTCTGCCTTGTAAAAGTAAAAGTATGCAACGATCAGGACTTGCCACGATATTCAGTGAAGTGCAGGGACATTTTCGCAACGTGGGCGTAGTCAGAGGCGCGTGCCAAGAAGAGAGAAGAGAGAGCCAAGGACTTGCTCGACGGGAAGAAGACGGACGGAACAACGAAAGAAGAACGGAAAGGACGCACAAGGCAACGCAGATGTCAAGCGAATCCCGTCTCTTACAACGCAGAAGCTGGGACCGAAGGCAGCGCGTCGACCGACGCAAGCGACCAGCGGCACGACCATCAGCAAAGTGGAAGTCCACGAGGTTAACATGCCAGGCCGGAAAATCCGGAAAGTTACGGTCGGAGGGGAAAAACTAGTATAGGAAAGTGTAAGAATTGAGGACACGGGTGGCAAGACAAATTACAAGTATATAGTAGAGACTTTTGATGCGCTATGCCTGCCTAAAACATTATACTTAGAATTTATTATTTTCTCTATTTCAGGACACAGTTAAATTGATAAATGAGATGTAGTGCATGTGCACATTTTGTTCTTTGCATAGTAATATTTTTGCAAGCAGGGACGTAAAATTGAATTTTGGTTCACGGTGCAATGTAATTAGAATAGACAAATTTAGAGTACAATTAATTATACAGGAATTCCCGAGTTAGTTAGGGTAATTATTTCAGAGTATCAATCTTCAGTAATTATGTGTTCATTCATATGAGTGTTGTTGTAAGGTTTCTATCTGTGTTTGATATATTCTTGTGAAGGTGGTAAGTTGTTTGGAGGTAAGGTTGTTGGTAATGCACGCCCCAAAAACGGTGCATTTTCTGGCAGAAACTTTTTATAAATTATTACGCTAGTAACGAAAAAAGTGGATTAGAGTGGCTAAATTTAGACAAAAATTCTCCAACAAGTTCAAAAATTTTAAAAATTCGAGTATTTTTAAAGTAATTTCACTAAAAGTACGGCGAAAAGTTACGTGGCTGCTTCAGCATATAGTTTCAATGATTCATCGTACGAGATGAAATGATTTGAATATGCATTGGGTATTCTAATGAAATATTTAAAAAATACGGCGTTTAGTTTCACATAGTAAACAGTTTTATATTCGGTCACTTTTTGTTGATGTTTATGATGAACTGAATAAAAATATGGAGGAGAAAGCGTGTCGATTCATCTACTTCACAGTTTTAATTCCAGTGTTCTCTTCTTATTTTCCAGCTAGAGTTGAAAGTATCCTACATGCCGGAAGAAACCCCCCCCCCGCGAGTTGGAAGTACGATCTCTCCAGTGTAATGCATTTATCGGACTACCCGCAGGCTGCGCATCCTCCGCCCTTCCCTCTCCTCGGACTGCGCCACTGTGGGGGCTGCTCTCGCCGGGAGTGGTTTGTCCGCCCAAATGCCGAGGATGTGAACCGTGTCCTGCGCCTGGCATCCGGGAGTTAGGACTCCGAACGATGCGTGCGGGGGGCGAGAAATTACATTAGTCGCCTTGTCGCAGCTGATAAGCGCCGGTGGGCAGGAGAGAACGCTCTGCGTCCCGCGCTCATGCTTTGGCTTCAACTGGGAATTTGCTTCCAGCGGGATTTTCGTATTCTTCTCGCTGTTTACCTCGTAAAAGGAAAACAGATACTGATAAAAACAATGTTTGTTAGAGAAGATTCTGCGTGTATTTACGTGTATACGGATTAAGGGCACGAGTCTCTTTTACTCTATCTCTTTTAAAACATTTGGAATTACAATTTCCTTTCCATTTAAAACGTTTTCATTTCATTCACATAAAGAGATTCAAAACTATTATGGTTCTTTCTTATTATATAATCTCATTTCCCCTCAAGTTCTCCTGGTAATTCCTGGCAGCCCCGTCGAATCTTTTTTGAAGGAACTGCAGTATACGCTCAATACCCTTAACAGTTGTGTGCACCCTCCGAACCTATAGCCTCTTGCTAGTCTCAGGAGAGACAACCAATATGCGGGTTGCATACGAAGGATTTTCCGCTGGCTCTTCCATTGTCTAACCTGGCAGTTCTCGTAGGGGCGATGGACCCGCAAGCCCCAGGACCTCTGTGTTTCAGCTATGCGTGCTTGCCGATAGGCGTCTTGAATGTTCTGACGACTGCTCCGCCTCCCGTGGGCCACTCCGTCAAGCTGTAACCCCACTTGATCGAAATTCAAAATTAACTAGCCTATAATTTTTTATACTAATTATCGTAACTAATTTTCTACCACAAATAAAAACTTTTGTACTCGATATAAAAATAAAAAAACTAACCCATAAGTGGGGGGTTGCTAGCTTGACGTTAAGGTTAGCCACCCCCCACTTCTCATAAATTCAAACATAACTATGCCTAACATTATATACTAATTATGCTACTAATTTTCTAACCACAATAAAATTTTTTACTCAACTTAAAACAATTAAAATGCCCAATGAAGCATTGTCAATCATATTTTCTGGATTTTTTAAACATATTTACGAGTGAAAGTTTAATGTTGAAATTAATTGCAGATAAACTCAATGGAACTTTAGAAAGTAATAATTTCAACATTATCTAGTCCGCAACTGGAATATTGCCAGTCTAAAAACACGAAAAATTGCGCAGCGCTCTAAACAAAAGTGTCGTCCACTGCATCCCCCTCGCAGAAATTCCAAATTTAATAGTCTATATTCTTCTAACATATATCGTAATAATACTGCAACAAAATAATAATTTTTCATCTCAACTATAAACAATAAAACGGGTGCAATTGAGTCACATTATGCGTTAATTTCTATTTCTTTTTAAAACTCGTTTTCAGTCAAAATTCAATTTTGAAATTTAGACTGCACTTTGCGGGAGTATATGTGTTTTAGGCTATAATAATTTATATGATATTTTTTATTATAAGTTACAACAAATTGCATTTTCATTTTATATGAGGTAAATCTCAAATAACTATGCTATGAACACCGTTATTTAACCTAAAACTGCAATTGTCATATGTTATGGTTAGCAAAAATTAGGATGACCACTTTATTTCTCTCTTCGGCCAATTACTCTATATAATTAGAAAATTGTCCTTCACTTTCATACTTTTGCCTCAAATATTTTATGTGATAAAAACTTTTTCAAGGTCGAATTATTACTTTGATTTATAGGACTGAATAACAATATCCAGTGCTGTTTTGTTTAAAATCTACGTTCAACTATAATGGTCAATTTTAAGCCAAGATTTAGTAAACGAGAGTACTAATAGGCGGGCTCTGCAACGCCAGTCGCTGCTATGATATCAGCCGGCTT
>BOPP01000186.1:669229-682026 GCA_017312745.1 Gryllus bimaculatus
AGTGGGGGTTGCAGCTCGACGGTGGTCCGTTGGGCGGTGGGTGAAACGATGGTGCGCAGTCGTCCCGATGCAAAAGTTTGCAAATTCCTGGGATGTGAACTGCACTCTGTTGTCTGAAATCAGAACTACAGGCATTCCTTTTGTCACAAACATTCTTTTTAATGTATTGATTGTACGCGCCGATGTGGGACTGCTCATCTTTACCACATATGGGTAGTTTTGAGTTAGTATCAACTAAGATTAGTCACTTCGCGCCCCAGAAAGTCCTAGCGAAATCTACATGGACGCGCTCCCATTGCTCCATGGGCTCGGGCCACAAGACTAAGTCCTTGGTGGGCGCACTCTGATTCATTTGGCACTAGTCGCGCCTACTAAGCATTTGCGATGTCATTGCTTATGCATTTCCAGAAACAATAACCAGTTGTTTTGTCCTAACTATCCCCCAATGTCACTCGTTCAAGAGTTTGAGCACGATACTTCTTAAACTTCTAGGTATCACTACAACGGTAAATTCGTCCCGTGACACCAACAACACCCTTGCTTTGCACGTAAGTCTATCTCTATTACTATACCATTTCGCGTGGTTTGTAAGAAGCCCTCTCTGACAAACTGGCGGATGGTTCTCAGCTCCAGATCCTTATCCGTTTCCCTGGCGATTCTGCGCACCTCGAGAGAAAACTCTAGAAAAACTCGAGTTCTTCCGTGTCTATTTGCAGACATTCTCCTTCCGACTTATCGAATTCGAGATCTGGGCCGCAGGGCAGTCTTAATAATGCGTCGGAGTGAGCATGCTCAGTTGTCGTTCTGTAGTGGATTTGGTAGTTGTAGTCTGCGAGAAACAATGCCCGCCTCTGGAGGTTCATCGCTGTGTATTTTGGGGTGCAATAACTGCACCAGCGGCTTACGGTCAGTTATAATGTGAAACTTGCTGCCGTAAAGGAAATCATTAAATTTCCTCACTGCGAAAATTATCGCCAACGCTTCTTTTTCGATTTGGGAAGAGTTCCTTTGAATGGTTGTTTAGGGATTTGGAATCGAAAGCAATCGGTATTTATACCCCTTGCTCATCTTGTGATTAGACTGCTCCCAGTCCGTAGTCCGATGCATCTGTCGTAGTGATTCTCGCTGACACGAAGTGGTTCAATTTCACCTATTTACCAATGCTTTTTTCAGTCTGTCCAGGGTTTCTTTGCTCTCTTCCGTCCAAATGAATTTGACTCCTTTCTTCTCTCACTTGTGTAGTTTATCTTTCCCTGCAAAGCCAGGAGTTTCTTTAAGACGGTTGGGGGAGGCAACTACAGAATGGTTTTAAGGTGCTGACGGGTAGGTGTTATCCCGGTATAATCTAACACGTGTCCTAAAAACATAACTTGATCCTTAAAAAAATTATCATTTCTCTCTATTGACTTTGAACTCACTCGCTTGCAATACACTGAAATTATTCAAATTTTATTTATCAATACTGCAGCCCGTCACAATGATATCATCTAAATAGTTACAACAATTTAAATTAGCTGTGAGCAATTTTAAACCACGTTGAAATAAGTCTTCCGCCAAATTTATACCGAACGGCAATCTATTATATCTGAAAACACCCAGCGGAGTAGTTAATTACCAAAATTTCTCACCAAAACCCAATTATTCACCAAAATTTCTCTTGTTTTCGGGTCTAATGGTAAATGCAAATAAGCGTCTCGCAAATCGATCTTCCAAAACAGCTGTCTCTCCCCCCCACAGCGTGTGAAAAAGGTCCTCCGAAAGACATGGGTATTGTTCTACTTCCACTTGTTGATTCACCGTGCACATAAAATCACCGCACAACCTGATCGCCCCATTTGCTTTTTTGACCAGTACTAAGGGAATGGCTCACTGCCTTATTGGCACTGGAGTTATTACGTCATCCACCTGGAGTCTTCTGAGATATTTCTTCACTTTTACTTTTCATTTTGGAAAAAAAACTTACTTGTGGTTTAAGCGCTATTAATGTTGACACACGTACGAACGGATAGACAGTGTGACATTTTAGAAAAGCACTTTTTTGGCATGAGGGGACCCAAAACTCTGTGTATTCTCGCTAATATCTCGAAATTTATTTTCCGCAGCATTAAGGCTGCTTCGGTATTTGCCGAGCAACGAGCTACTGCTCACCCAGTCCCGAACAGCTCATGTGTTCGACGAATGTTCGCACCCTTTGATGTCTCCTAAAGACCGACACGCGGTGCGTAGGCGAATACCGAAAGTTAGGCGCTCGGCGAATCACAGCAGGCAGTGCACACTACTCGGGATTCGGCGAGCGGTTGCTCGGGATTTGCCGAATACCGTATTTGTGGAGACGTCTTTAAATGATGTTCGTGCTTTGAACAAAGTGCATAAATAATTTATTTGCTTTTCATGTAATAAAGTGTATTCACAATTGAGCTTTAGTATACATGAGACCCGTTTTCTTGATTTCTGTTTGTAGTTGGATATCCTTTTCACCACAAAACCTCGAGGTCAAATCAAAGTTGCGGAAGGGAAATGGAGGGGAGAGAGGTTGCAGTGGAGAGCGATTAGGGTGCAAGGAACTTTGGAGGACGAAACTCAATTTGGCCAAAAAGAGCTGAGAGCTCAGAAAGAAATAGAGGAATTGTGCTCGCCCAGAGAGAAAGAGATTGGAGAAAGAGAAAGAAGAGAAAGAGAGAAGAGAGAGAGAAGAGAGAGGGAGGGAGGGAGAGAGAGAGTTTCTATGGCACATAAAAGCTCCATAGCATTCCGCGCTCATCTGCCGAACAAAACGGATCGCTCTTATCGTTGTGAACAGTGATAACCATGTGACTGAAGAAAATCTGTGAACGAGCGTAAATCTTGTGGTCTGTGAAAATAGTGCCATTAGTGAGTGCTATGCATTACGGACAATGGGTACAGCCTGACAACGGGACAGCTCATCAATAATGCTTTAACAGCACTAAACAGTGATTGTCCCATCCCAGATTTAAACTTATCGACGCTGTACCAAGAAGCAACGTAAACAGTTAGTTACGACGTTACACCAACGGAACTCAGCCAAGCCAAACAACAATGGAATCTCAACCAAATCCACAGACCACGATGAGGCTTCAAAACCTTGACACTTCACAAGGTAACGCTTCAGGCGAACATGCCGGAGGGCAAAATTTAAAGCGTTCTTCTGAAAAATAACAACTCGGATAATGACTCAAAAATATATAATTTGCAATCAAAACAAGAAACTTCTTTACTGTCAATCAAATTTAGAAAATTTATTTGTAGAATTTTTAAAATTTGCATGTGCATTAAATGGAAAGTTTTCGAATTTGCATTTTATGTCAAGAAAGAACGTTTGGTTAGCCCTCCCTGTTGTCCCGTTCCTGCAAAATATTAAAAAGTCCAAAAAACGGCACAAGTTTTCATGTCATGTCTAAACAAATGCGCTGGAAGCTAAATGATGTTTCTCGATTTTAATGTATGATTACTTCTTACTGGTTTCCACTCTAGTTAATTGCTTCACAATTTTTTCTCAGTGAAAAGGTAATTATTGAAAACAAATTATGTTTAACTTCATAAGAAACCAATTTGCAAATTCGACATAAAAGTCAGAGCAAATTGGAACAGAATATGTCAATAATGAGATATTCCTTGAATCACACCTACTTATAAATCTGGAAGTGATTTTTATTAATATGTTTCGATTCGATTTAGATTTAAGAATGAACTTCTCTGTATTTTATCATCTTCTCCTAATGTTGATGGCATAAACACGGTCTGACTATACAAGACATCTTTTATGTCCGAAAAGGTTATGTTCCAAGAGCGTGCTCTCCTTGAAAACTTCATCATTGAGGGAAAATATTCGAACTGCAGAATGAAAGCAGAAGGGCACAAAGAAAATCGATAGGCAAGGAAATCCTGATGAGGTCAAAGCGGCTCTGCTGTAGCACTGGGTGGAGGTGGCGCTGCGGTCGGCGCAAAAAATCACTCTGCAAGCGCGGACGAGCCGGGCAGCGTGAAATTCGCCTTAAATTTAATTTCCCTCTCTCGTTCATCGACGGGATTACTCCGTCGGTGCAGATCGGCCTCCAGCGTTTTGTCGTTCGGGTGCCAGCCCCAACCTGCCTCACCCGCCCCGCCCTCTTACCGGGTCGACCCCGCCCGCCCCTTTCCTGCACCCCGCCCCTCACGCCATCTTGGCCCCAATACGCTCCAGCCCGCCCCGCCCACGCTGCCGCCTCTCCGCGCCCCTACTTGCCCTCGCCATCTGCTTTCGCCCCGTCTTACGCCTGCCCTTCTCAAGGAACTCCCTTCTTCATCACCGGCTTGTTTCGGTCCCGTCCGTCCCGCTCCTCCAGGTTCCTACCCGCCACGCCCAGCACACGGTCTGTTGTGTCTGATTTCGCCGTTTCCCACCTCCTGCTTGCCAACCCTGCTCGTGCCCGGATTGCCTCTTGCCTGCTTTGCGTCCGACCCCCCTTTTCCGCCCCCTTCCCGCCTTCCACACCCATTTCCGTTTCTCTCTCATCGCCATGTATGCCCGCCCACCAATCCCCGTACCTATGCCCTTCCTCTTGGCCCCCCCACTCCCCCACGATCCTCCCAGCTCCAGCCTGCCATTCGCTAGCCCAGCCATACGGCCAGGCCCGCATCGCTATGCGCTCTTCATCCACCCACCACGCGCCCAGCCTCCGCCATCGCCTTCTCCCTCCAAGCGAGCTTTGCTAGCGTTGGCAAAAAACTAACTATAAACCTGCTGTCGTTCTGCAAACTGCCCCAGGGTTTCTGGTTTTCTCGGGCGCCTGCATAAAGTGCTGCAAGGGATGAAGGTCTCTAATTGGTTTCCAGCTGTAATTACCCCCTGCCTCAGGGGGGGGGTATACGCATTTAGCTGAGTTTAATTATGAAGTTTGATGAATTTCCCATGAAGTGCGTGGCCTGTAATACAGAGAATGCTATAGTGTACACTCATTAAAACGCTTACTAACTACACAGAGATAAATGAGACAGTGTCGGAGAAGTGAAAGTTGCGCGCAGAGCTCAAAGGGGATACGATTATTACAGCATTTATATATTTTATCTCGTTACTTATGTAAACTCGGTACTTTTGAATGAGAGGGTAGAGACGATTATAGGTATTAAACGTGAGCCTTTTGATTACCGTCTACTTTACGTGAAAATATTATGCATATGAAGCTTCAATGGCGCAACAGATTACATGTTTACACAACAAAATCCTCTTCTACTTCAAATATAAAATGCACAAAACTAATTAAATCTGTAAGATATTACTTTCAAAATAAGAGTTGATATTTATTATTCTAACAGGAGCAATTGCTTTTTTGGACACTCTTTTAAATCGAATTTTGCAGTTTGAAATGAAAATGTTAGAATATAGAGAGAACAAGAAATTACATATAAAATATTACTGTATGCAATGAAAACAGATACTGTTCTTAGCAGTATTTAATTTCTGTCCTAAACTGAAGACAGTTTGAAACTGAAGACAGTAAAAATAAATACTATAATTTTTAGATCTGAGGGGAATGAGAAAAAAGGATGAAACCTTTTACAAAAAAATTACTTTGTTCATGAAAGTATGTATTTTTCCACGCAAGTATTGCATTATTCTCCTCGATGCCTTCGTGCCAAAGAGAGTTGCTATGACTTATATTTTAATTTTTTTAACCTGACGTCTGAAGGTCACGCACGAAAAAGGGAGAGAGAAGGCAGAGTTGTGTAGAGAGCCGTAATGGTGGGAGCTACAGCGATGTTGCTGCTCCCTATTGGAGTCTGACTGCCCTCTCCCTTTTTCGTGCGCGACCTTCAGACGTCATGTTAACAAAATCAAACTATACCTCTATTCCTAAATTTTGTATTTACGTCCTTCAAGCACATCGGGTGAGCGAAGCCTTGGCCTACTAGGAGGAGATATTACATTAGTTGGGTTAAGCAATGGAATAATATTATTTCCTTTGATGAACGTGACTGGCTCAGGAGGAGGCCGGGTGTGACTCCACACAAGTTGAGGAAGACGCCGGGTGAAGATTTTTGAGGCAGCTGTCGGACGGAATAGACTCGCAAAACAGTTATGTGTTAAGGAGTCCGAGGCAGACATATTGAAAGTATGTCATCGTGTAATTAAAAACTCGTTAATTAATGTTTGAATATTAAAATAAGGTGAGTTATCAGAGAAAATAATAGTTCAAGGGATCATGTTCAGAAATGTTAAATGTGAAAGTGAACTGCACCAATTGTACATGCAGAGAGCGACAATACGGAGAAGGTAGATGAAAACACTTCAAACTTCACGTGTATGAACAAATAATTAATTGGTAATAATCGCGGTAGTGTGAATGCTGCTACAGCAAAGAATTTAATTACACGTAAGAACAGCTTATTTCGAAAAATTGAAAAAATAACTTCAATGAACCATGAAATATTGTAATTACATGAGTAGACGAGTGTTGCACATAAACTGATCGGTGGGGATACTTTCAACAGATTTGTTTTAAAAACTGTGATAAGCGGAGATGTAAGTAGAATACGAACGCCTCTGGCAGCGCCCGCTGCGTGGAGCCCCCAGCCCGTTCGCAGCGGGTGGAGGGCAACGCTCGGGGATCGGCGCTGCCCACTCTGAGCTCCCAGGGTTTTCGTAAATCGCGGGGTGGCCGAAGCTACGATTTAGTACGTCCTTCGCCCGTCTTATAAGTAGTTTTTTGAACTATTTTCTTTCTGTTTTTAAGTAAAAGTTATCTGAATCATCTTGGTGGGAGAACGCTATTTCATTTTTAACAAACCTAAAAAACTAAATAAAATATGAATACCTAAAAACTTTTCAGGGCTTTAAATTTACAAAGTGTAATTCATTATTGTACCGTTTTAGAGAATATTTTTATTGATTCCTTCAAAAGACATCGGCGTGAGAAACGGTAATTTTCATGTGTTGAGATTGTTTAGTAATGTCGCCTCACAATTTTATAATGTGGACAACATGACAATTTCTATTAGAGTAAAACAATCAAAATCACATAATTATCAGCTGTTATGTAATATTATTAAAAAAACACCGAACTAATTTGCCAGCTCAGAAAACTTAGTGGATTTTAAAACCTAAGTGCCAGGGTTCTAGTAATAATGTAAAACAGATAGTGATACTTTTGAAATTCCTCTAAAACTGTGAAGTAAGCGTGATTTGAAATCAGTAGAACATTGGTTCAGATAAATGAAGTGAACAAAATAACAATAATTTAAATTGAGTCGACTTTGAATTGAAAATGTAAAATTGAATAGTGAAAGAGTGAAATTGAATGAATAGTGTAAAATTGTGGTATTAGGAGTTGGAAAAATAATTTGAAAAATATGAATTTCTAAAGATAAAATAAACATAGGCGTCCCAATTAACTTGACAAATCAAAATAACTCGAAAAGTACGCATCCTACAAAAACATGTTTCAGACAAAAAATAAATATCTCCAAGGGGGACATCTGCATGACCTAAGTGGAAACTCCGCCCCCGCTCCCTGGGGGTAGGGCGATTGGCAACTTTGAAATCTTAAATAGGAACCTCATTTTTAATACGTATTCGAATTTTATTCTAAAAATAAAAACGTTTTTATTAAAATACTTTTTGAGATACGATACTAGTTTCGGGAGTTATTGTGAGTTGTAGGGAGTTAAATGAATCAGCACCTGCTACGTCGACCGTCTTTACTCCACTGTTTTGTGCTCTTTTTCGACTCACGTGATTAAGCAACGTTTTTGGACCCCTGCAGGGGGACGTTTACTTGGATTTGTTCTTGAGTCAAAATTTAATCGATTAAACGTTCCTTTTGTCTGTATACAATACACTTCTTAATAACGTCTACATAGTTTATTAATGTTGGGTTAGATAGTACGTTTTTAATTTTTCTAGTGTATACAACAGACGTAAGGTAGTTTGGCCGAAGGCTGGGTTGAACTCCTCCGGGTTCCAGCTCGTAACATTGATAAGCTTTGAAAGGTTGCCGTGATATCGTAACGAATGATGTAGTTCGTTTATGACCGACGGTTCCGTACGAGACATTAGTAAAAGTTGAGCACACGGTAATATAACTCTCAAACTTTTGATGCTAAGCTTCGAAGCTTTTCAACAGTTTTCTTACGTCAGGTAAACATAATGAAGAAATCGGTCCCTCCACCACAATGCCTGCATGTGTGTGCCTGTGGGTGTGCATGCATGCGGGCGCGTGGTGCGTGCGCGTGTGTGTGCCTGCGTGTTCACATGATCCCGGCAATCTGATAGTACTGTTATTTTATGTGACATTCATGTAATACATACTACCCTTTTATGCAGAAAGCGCTACTTATCTACTTGGCTGAACTCAAAGAAACGTACTGTCTTATCGCTACTTTTTTAGCGAAACAAAAATCCGAAATCTTTTGGATTCATACTTTACCGTGTAATTTTGCAGCTAAAGGGACACATTACGAAGAAATTGTCACTGAAAAACAACACTAATCAGAAAACCTAAAAACTAAAAGAAAAGTATGAAGACATATTATTTATTGTAATTTCAGCGTGCCAATTGGCAAACCTGGAATGCATGCAAGATATGACGCAGTGGCATCCAAGAGGGGGAGAGCTCATGGTGCTCCAACCTTCCCTCCCCAGAAGCCGATGACTCATATTCACATTATAGTCTTTATTAATTTAATGGTAGTAATGGAAGTCGTTCAGTAGCTCAATAAATTACGTTATATATAACAAATCAATAAATTAAAATAATTTTGATGTTCACTTACTTAATGCTTTCGATACGGAGCTGAATGTACACGGCATTACTTACGTTGATTGAGAGCATCGTGGAAGGAAATTTTAAAGCAGTTGAATGATGCTACAGGGTCTTTTTGATAGAATGATAATAAGGAGTTATGGGAAGGATATATGAAAAGAGAGAGTCAAGTTATCAGGTAGTTAATTAATAAATAACTCACGAATCTTTCGCCCGGAGGCTTTTTGTCTCGCCATGGTCATTGGTTCATAAATAACTATCAAATACATCATAATTGCAAAATTGTTTGGAAAGACGCATGCCTAACACTTAGGGGAGTACCGGCCCTAGCAAGTAACGCACTCGGAATCAGTAATCAATCAAACAACCGACGATCGGAAGATGCATCGCGTATAGCGGCGGCGGAAAGCGAGCGCTCTGACCTCCACCCTACGAATCCCCCCAGGAGACGCTCCCACCGAAATATATTTATTTTGCCCATCGCATCAGCGCCAGCGACTTGCGGAACGCAGTAATTGCCCCCCGCTGATATCAATTTCGCGCTCCGAAATTGCTCCGGCCCTCGGGCTCTCGCGCTAGCAAACGTCCACTGGGCGCGAGGCTCCCCTTCCCCGTGCGCGAGAGTGGAGGAGATTGAAGTATCGAACCGCTATCGGCTCCTGAGCCCGCGCGTTTGGCGCGGATTTCTTAGGAATCGGATTAGGACGCACTCTCCGCGGCGGCGCCGGCCCCTCGGGTAGATAGCCCTCTGGAACGGAACGCCTAAATCCGGATAGGTGAAGATCGAACATGCTGAAATTTGGAGTGGATGGAAAGCGGACTAGTCAAATATAGTACTGGACGACAGGTCCTCAAATCGAATCCAAATCCCTCCAACTATTGGAAAAGGAATTAGATTAATGCCAAATAAGTGTAGTGTGCATTTTCGCCACAGTATTGATCTCTATCTCTTTTTGTAAACAAAATTAAAATCTTCGGCCCCTCACAGTAATTAACTTTGAATTGATTTGATGCATTATCTTACGTGGGCCATCAGTCAGGCCCGCTCTTCCGTCTGACCTCGCAAATTCCGGTACACTCCTTTCACCAACTAGCAGAGGAGATATTTCTTGGGCGACGAAACAGGCGATTTTACATGCAAGTAAATATACCAACATGGGCCAGCCGGCTTTATTTCCCCTCTGAAGGAAGGGTACGAAGGTTTTTTTCACCCTTCCACGGCTTTGATCGGGTTACCGCCAACTTGGGTGTAACAGTCCGATAAGCTAACCGTTACACCATTGCCGCCGCTAATTGTCCTCTAAGTTATAAGGTTATTTATTATTGGTTCTTAAATATTTCACAATATATATATATATATATATATATATATATATATATATATATATATATATATACATACACAGTTTTATATCTCGCACATGCTAGATGGATTTGACAGTCTATGTGCAGACGTAAAGTATGTGCATATAGTGTTTCTTACCACAATGTGTGACGATTAAGGCCAGAGAAAACTTTAATTGACTTTTTAATTGATTGACTACTACCAATAAAGTGTCGTGGTAACTACAATAGGTCACATGTCTAAAAATTTACGTCTTGGTTTATTACACCATTGTGTTCAATCTAGAGGAATACATCAATCGCAAAAGTCTGTACGACGACGGACCAATATTTCCCCTCTTTTAATAATACGAATTGCCAATCCTCAATTTTTAACTATTCTACGTAGTTGAAGAACAAATCTTTTCGAATAATACGTCGGCCATGATAATAGTTCTTCTATTAATTTATTAATCTAAAAAATTAAATTTTTTTTTCTTGAGAAATGCTTTTTGAGGATGAACTATTATTGTTAGTCGCAATTTTGGCAACAATACCTAATCCAGTCTCATTGACAGAAGTCTTCACTGATTGCACAGTTTCAAAATATTGTTGGTATTTTTTTAGATTAATGATATTATGAACTTTTTGTTGTTAATTTGTGGAATTTTCGAATTTATTCTAATAACTGAGATCAATTTTTAGACCTAAAGCACTGACGTGCAACATTTTGCATAGGCACCCGCATGACAATAGCTTAAAGTCGTATTCGGTTGCAGAATAGTTAAAAATTACGACTACCAGTATCATAAAACACACGATTTTGGGAATGACTGGTATTAGGTAAAATTCCCCCCACAATTAATGGCGGGTGAAATTCTATTTTCACAACCCACTAGACACAGTTGGACTATCTTCCATCCAAGAGAGGGGTGCGTTGACCAATCGCTACAGTCATAACCTTAGTGCCTATGTGATTGGCACAAAATTCCCGCGGGCGGGAAAGACGCCGTTCCTCGGTTCGGGGTCTTGATTCTTTTTCGTATTAGCCAGAAAGCCGTTATCTTTCCTGCAGAAAGAGAGGAGGGACTTTAGGAACTTGTGTTTTTGCACGAAATACAAATAGCTTTGCACGGAAACGCTTGCCTCTAACTGAGAAATTCAGATACCTTGTTTTAAATATATATATATTATATATATATATATATATAATATATATATATATAATCTAACATACCCACCTACCACGCCAGCAGAACTTACGCAACCGTTCACAGTAGCAGGCCATGAAAGTAAGCGGTTATCAAGATTTGCTCGTAGCGAGCTTACAAAATTCTTAGAGACAGGATCTAAGGGTGGGAGAAGCGTTTCGAAACCGCTTGAACAATACAGAATCACACAGATTACACACAAACGAAGCGAATAATTTAACATAAACTTTTAAGTGGCATAAGTTATGACAAAACCAAGAATATAGAACACACTATTTACAAAGAATAATCAAACAGATAGAACCTTTACAACACAACGTTTATATGAATGAAAATGATTACTTTTCAAAAAAATTATACTCTGAAATAAGTTACCTTTATAATCTACTATCTTTGAATATGGTCCCTGAGAAATTATTTATATCTAATATTCTTGTATATCTAGATTACATTGCACAGGAAACCAAAAATTCACTTACCAGTCTCGCCTTTGAAATAATTAACATGCAAAGAAAAAATGTGTGCAAGTTCACTTCTCTCATTACATTTAACTGTGTCTGAAAAAATAGCGAATAAAGTGAAATGTCTGCAAGCTAGAATGTGTTTTTAGGCAGCCAATAGCGCATCAAACGTTCTCCTACTAAGATACTGTAATTGTGTTGCCATTTTGCCTTGTCTCGAAATTTCTTAACATCCTGCTATGTCCGGTCCGCTCCACCCCTCCCCCCGCGAGCTAGTTTTCTCTGCCGACGTGGACTGAACTACTTCTTTCGCGCCCAACATGTTTACCTCTGTGACTTCCACTTTTGGCCTTGAATGGTCGTCGCCTGGTCGCTGCGTCGGTCGCGCTGGCCATTTGTCCCAGCTTCTGCGTTTAAAAGCAGACGGTGACTCCTCCCGCGCGTGAACTTCATCTATTTTCTGGGCGTTCTAATGTTACCTCGTGACTTCACTATTGGCTCTTGATGGTCGTGCGACTGTCCGCGTGCGGTGAGGCCGTCGTCCACCCTCTGCATTGTAAGAGAGATGGGGATTCCTCTGCCGTTCGTTGCTCTTCGCTCTTCCGTTCTTCTTCCGTTTTCGATCTTCTTCTTCCTCGTGCGCCTAACCCTCGGCCTCTTCTTTCTCTCTGCTACGGGCCTCTGACTACGCCCCAGTTGCGAAAACATGTCCTTCGCAGCTTTACAGAATACTCGTGCAAGTTCTCGCTCTGCTACTTTTACTTTCAAGCCCAGAATTTTAATGTTTCCTTCACAACGGTAACTTTTATTCTCTCGTGTTGTTAATGGAAAAAACATACTTTAATCTGCAACTAATCTCGCGGACGACTAACTAGAACGGTCTATTTCGACGCGATACTTTCTACGCTAGTAGTGTTGCGGGCAAACAACTATCTTAAATGTATTAACGTTAAGTGTTTCCGCGATACGGTGATTAAAAGAGCAGCTTGCTTAGTCGGCGCGTGGTTGACAGGTAAAGAGATCTTCCGCTTGCGGGTTCCGGC
>BOPP01000186.1:682772-718682 GCA_017312745.1 Gryllus bimaculatus
CCGTTGGTGGCGGCGGCGGCGGCGTTACTGCGCTGATCAACTCCAGTACTTTATTTTAATTTATAATCGGTGATCATTTTAATTGTTGTAATTACAGAAACGTTCTTCGTTTTTAAATATATATATATATATATATATATATATATAAGTACGTGTGCTTTAAATAATGTGAGATAATCATTTCAAGGTTTTCTATCAAACCTTGCGCAAAATTTCGCATTATTCAGAAACTTCCAAACCAACGCTTGCTTTAAACTTTTCTAAAGAAGAGTGCTACTTGCACTTTTTAATGTAACGTGAAGGTCATTTCGGAGTATTTTTTCGTTTTTAAAAAACTTACACAATGTAATTTTTTTGAAAAGTACCTCTCGCCTTAAATATCCATATTTCCACCAAGTATTAAACGCTATTGTATTTGTTAATTTAAGGACTTAAGGGACTGTAAATAAAGTTTTTTGAAAACTCAAAATTTTCTGTGAAAAAGAGTATCAAATTTCGAATTTCAAGTAGCACTTAAACGACTCGAATTTTTTCAAAGGAAATTGCCATTTAGGTATCGTTTTCACTGTTCTGGAATTATTTTAAAATAAAATTTCCGCTCTACGATCAGGAAAGAGAAAAAATAGAAAATGTTCAAGAAATGTACTTTTGGTGGCGATAGATGGTGGCAGGAAAAAATATCTGGCAAGTTCGAATAGCTAACCGAGACAAAAGAAAATAAAAAACTAATAGACCCGAGATCGAATCCCAGCATGGAGAAAATAATTTTAGCTGGAAAGAATTTTTTTGCAAATTCACATAGAATTGTATACTGCGTATGTGATAAAAATAAGGCGTGAAAGTAAATGGTGTTGAAGCAACACTAGTTTTCCTTACAACACTGTCTAAATCGTATAATAACAAAAAACTTTAGTTATATGGATAAATTAAAACCATTAACTTTGATTCTAAGAAATGTACATTTCATTAAAATCCTCCCCTACTAATCTAACATACCTCATGTCGTAAATATCTCTCTGACAACCATTTATTGTAGTCTATGTATACAACAGGAATTATATGGTATTATTACGACAAACAGGATGGATTCTGGCTACAATACGGGATTAGAGGAAGTAATTTGCTCTACATAAGAAGAGGATTTATCTAATTTTTTCGTTTCCAGGGCTCGACAATAACAGTTTTTGTCGAAAATTCGCCGTTTTCGGCCGCACGATTGCAACACTTTTTCACCTTACATACGTATAGATAAGAAAGTAAAACACCAATATGATGGAATTCAAAGTAAAGGAAATGATTCGCTCAAAATAATCCTTGCCCAATAGAACAAGCATATATGTACTTGGCGCGATAGCCCGTGAACAGGCTGAGGCCTAACGACGATATCCCTGCCTCGCGGCCATGGGTTAAGGGGGTACGAGTTGTTAGTACGTAGACATTCCCACGCCGTATTCCGGTCTTCTCAACCTCAGAAGTGAATTTTCTAATCGCCACACAGCAATATATACTTGGACACTTCAAGGGCAACGCACAATATAATCTTGCTTCACCGGGAATCGATCCCGGGGCTGCGTAGGAAAAAGCGAGCACGCGGACCAACAGCTAGCCACGAGGATTAATAGAACGTGTAACAAACTTTAAATATATTGGATGTATTATACAGAATGATATGCAAAAAAAGAGAAAGCTTTATATATTTAATAATTTCACTATTCGATTTCAATTCAAGATTCCCTTTGAAAATTGAAGTCCAACCACAAGAAATTTAATGACTAATTAATTAAAAGCAAATTAGTTTCTTTAATTTTATTAGTTAAATATTTTTAAAATCTCAATCCCTGATGAGGGCATGCATTAATCGCATCTTATAAATGTCCGTGCGTCACCAGTGCATTAAAAATTTACATTTATCAAACTGGCGATATAACAGCCCAAAAACTGGTGAGCTTTAAGGAGTTTTGTCGATATTTAAAATGTTCAAATCGTGAAAGCAATGTCATTAGGTTAGATTTACTTTCGTGTATTCGGATTAGTCTTGTTGGTAGAAAGTTGGTCATATTTTAATGTTCCCATTTTCCTTGCACTATTAATATAGTGCCGCACAGCGATACCTTCATAAGGTGGATAACAGCACTTAAAATTTTAACCAGAATTTTTATAAATCGCAATTCCGTCTTGTTCAATTTGTTTGAGAATCGTAAATACTCAATTTTTAAAGGACTATTCCTTAACCTTGTATTCAGAGCGTGGACTACGTTTATGAAAGGCGTTCTAGTGATAAATGGTTCATTATTTGGCCGGCATTCATTCAATGACAATACTTTTGCGGCAAGCGTTTATTTTCATCGACAAAAGTTTTTCACATTTATCAGTAATTGAACCTTCGTTAAAGTTTCCTTTCGAAGTCTCGCGTAATAGGGTCATCGAAAAGTTACAGAATATTAGGTCAACTTGCCTTTGAGAGAAACTATCACTTATAACCATTGAATCTTGAGCCCGATTTTAGATGTAATGGACTTTGCAATATCTGTTTATACACAGTTTGTTTGCTAAACCGATAAATATATAACAATGCAAGTCGAACTATTGAATAGAGAAGATAAAAATAAATAATATAGTTTCTGTTCATATTCGCTATAAAACACCATCTGTCGACGTTATTAAGTGTACCGGATAATTTCTTTATATACTAATAACACGTGAATTTAAAATATTCAAATGAATTTAAAATATTCAAAAATTCACTGTTTAGAGTAACACGGAAAGATTGAATTTATAAAAAAAACAGCGATCGTCACCGTATGAACGAAATTGTTACTACCTATGCAATTATCCAATGTAACCGCCAAAAACGTCACATCATTTGTTTTTCCAAAGAAATGGTGAAGACAATCATTTCGCTCCGAGGAAATGGTTTATCGCCGCGAGGTGCGACCGAGGCCGTGGTATTTCCTCTGCCCTCGGGTTGAAGTGTATGAAGTGAACAATCGGAGCGAGACAATGCAAACCTCTCTTTTAAGTATACTTGTGTGCGGAAAGCGAATGGAATTGGTGAAAAAATGGGGTTGTTTATGAGATGCTAAGTTCTAAATATCTCAAGAACGGAATTTGATAGCACCGATCGGATTTTTGTATTGTGTTTGATTGCGCGGATTTAGAGGGGACAAAAAATTGCCACCTTTTCTAATTTATAAACAATTCCCAACTTTTACAATTTTAAAGAGGGAGATTTTTCCGATGTCCCACAGCCAAAAACCGGGAATGAACAATTTTGCAACAATTTACAATGTTATAAACAAATTTGAATATACGCTTCAACAGTCAGAAATGGTCTGCAAATTGTGCTTGAGATAAACATTTTAATGTAGCAGTCAGTTACAAATTGATTGCTAAAATATGCAAAAAATGCTAAGTATTTGCTAGTCTATTGACAGTAATTTTGGACAGGAAAATTCCACTAGTAATGTTTCTTCGTTGCGTACGTACGCGCGGGCAAAATCTCTTCTTCGGCAGGAAAGATGACGATATTTCCGGTTAATACGTAAACAATGAAGACCTAGCCACTCGCAGCTCGGACACGGCTCGCTGAAGATCTAGCAGTTTGGACAGCCATCAATTCAACGTACTTCCAATACCTCAACCAAAAAAAGGTAGACATGTTTTAAAGAGAAACAATGATTCTAGTGAAGTGTTAAGTGATAAAAGACAAAAACGTTAACAAACAGAGGAAAATTAAATGCTTTAAAACCTGTAGGAAACAGATTTGAATCTTTAGATGACGTAGAGGAAAATGATGTTAATGAATTCAGAGAAGTTAAAATCCCCTTAATTATCATTCAAAATTACAAGAAAAGAGAAGATGAATTCTTAATTATAAACTGCTTAAAGAGGATATTGTGAAAAATGAAATTGAAAATTTTGAAGTCAAATATACTAACAATAAATTTTAAGTGCAATTTAGTAACATTGAAGACATTGAACATTGAAGAAATTTAGAAAATTTTGCGAAAATAACGAGGTAGAGTTCTACTTCTTTAAAGACCCATCCGTAAGGGCATTTAAAGTTACAATAAAAGATGTTCCGGAGTGTCTAGATGTCAATGATATTAAAAAAGAACTTAATGATAAATTCCCTGTATTAAAAGTAGTAAGACTTTATGGTAAAAACAGAAATCCCTTACAGATAGTTGCTGTAGATGTAGAGAACAATGTAGCTGGTAGAGCCATTCTAAAACTTTTGTCTACTGTATAGAGAGAGTTTTTGTACGAACAACAACAAAACTCCCCATCCAATATAAAAAGTGCCCACGCTTTGAGCACACGCAAGCTAACTGTTTTAACAACCCTAGATGCGTTACATGGCTCAATGACCACCACTATTCTCAATATACACTCCCTAAATCGCAGGTAAAACCCTCCTGTATTACCTGCAAGCAAAAACACACGGCGAATTATCGTGGTTGTCCTTTTTATAAGGCAGAATTAAACAAGAAACTTAATAAATCAGCAACTGGATCGAGCTAAACCACAGGGCAGGCCAAGGAACCGAATAGTTCGCAAGGTGCAGATCAAGGAATAAATTATGAAAGCAGACAAGCCAGATGCAGGCAACCGCCAGTCTTTAAAAATGTCCAATACCCCTACCCGAAAGACCAGGCCCGTTGACAAGACCTTTAAATAATTCCCAAGAGAACATTAGAAATACGACGCCATTCATGAGTCAAGGCATGTATATGAATAAATTAATCGAATCATTCACATGTACTGTGATTACTTAGATTATGAATTTTCAATTACCAAAAATACGAAATATGATTCAGGTCGTGTTACGAAAATGAAGACTACTCACGGATTTAAAATTATTAAACTGGAACGCAAATGATTGAAGCAAACAAGAGAATATATTTAGGAACTTCATGTTTTTGCACGAAATACAAATAGCTTGCATTACGGAAACGCATTTCCATTCTAACTGAGGAAATTCAAGATACCTGTTTAAATATATATATTATATTATATATATATATATATAATATATATATATATATATAATCTAACATACCCCACCTACACCCAACTTACCACCTTTCCACAGTAGCAGGCATGAACCGTAAGAGTTATCAAATTTTGCTAGTTGAAGCGAGCTTTAAAATTCTAGGAGCAGGATCTCAGGGTGCAGAAAGGTTTGAACCCTTGACACATTTACAATCACACAGATGCACACATAACGAGCGTATAAATTACCATAAACTTTTATGCATAATTAATACAGAAACAAAAATTAGAATCACACTTTTACAAGAATAATCAAAACACAGATAGAACCTTTACAACACACACTCATATGAATAAACACATATTATTGAAGATTATACTCTGTAAATAATTACCCTAAACTACCACTGAGTTCCCTTGTAAAATTAATTGTAGCTAAATTTGTGCTATCTTAATTACATCACGAAATTCCAAAAATTCCAATTTACCCAGTCTCCTGCGTGAAATGATACATGCCAAAACAAAATGTTGCAAATGCACTACTCATTTTACATTTAACTGTGTCTGAAAATAGCAAAATAATAATGTCCCTAAGCTAGAATTATTTAGAGGCAATACGCATCAAAACGTCTCCTTACTATAATACTGTAATCTGTTGCCACCCGTCTCAAATTCTAAACACTTTCCTATACTAGTTTCCTGCGACCTGAATTTGATCTATTTTCTGCGTTCCTAACTGTACCTCGTGGACTTCCACTATGGCCTTGATGTTCCTGCACTGGTCGCTGCGGTAAGCGCCGCGTCCCACCCTCTGCATTTTAAGAGAGATGGATTCGCCTCTGCCTCTGCGTTGCCTTCTGCGTTTCCTCTTCCGTTCTCTTCGTTCGAATCGTCTTCTTCGCGGCGCCAAGTCCTCGGCCTCGCTTCTTCTCGTTGCTACCGCCCTCTACTACGCCCACGTGCGAAAATGTCCCTTGCCACTTCACTGAATACCAGTGCAAGTTCCTCGCTCGTTTGCTACTTCTACTTTTACAAAGCCAGAACTTTTAAATGTCCTTCACAGCGGTAATGTGTACTCCCCTGTTGTTAATTAGAGAAACACACTTAATCTGCACTTTCTGCGGACGACTAACTAGAACGTCTGTTCCGACGCGAATACTCTACCTAGGAGTCCGTTTTAGCGGCAAACAAATCTAAATAAGTTTAACCGAAAATGTTGACTCCCGAACGTGATCAAAAGAGCACTGCTAACTCGCGCTGTGGCAAGAAAAGAGAGCTTCTGCTTCGGTGTTCGCGTATTTATGGCGCGGGCCGGAAATCCTTCGTGATGTGGGGGTATGCTCCCCCTCTCTCAACCCTCACAAAGAAAACATAGCTCGCATTCGCATTGCGTTATTACGGGTAACGGATACCAGGCCGCGGTAAACCTCTGCCGTACGCGTCTGTTATCCTCGCTGCCTCCGTAGGTTCAACAAGAGACGGTGGTTATGGGTTGCACAATCCCATAACGCCACATATATAATAGATATATATATATATATATATTATATATATATATATATATAGAAATGATAGGACTTCTTATAAAGCTGCGGGTAGGGTCGCGATAATAATCCGCAAAGTGCTTAGTAACTCTCAAATTGATTGTCCCACTTCAGACTGCCTGGAGACAGAAATAATTTGAAAACAACAGATTTGGAAATAATAATAATAATAATAATAATAATAATAATAATAATAATAATAATAAAAATGCGTATAATAATAAGAAGAAAATCATTGTCATAGGCGACGTAAATAGTAAAAATAAAGCATGGAACTGCAGAATTACAACAGAAAGAGGCCGTAAGCTCTTACAGTTCGTCCAGAATCATAATATACCAACCCCCCCCCCGTGCACCCACACGGTATCCATTTAATAATAAAGGCGCCCCAGACATTCTTGACATATATCTAACCACAAACATAAATTGCCCCTTTTTTATTCGGTAATACCTAATCTCGATTCGAATCATAACCCCATGATAATATTTCAATGTACCGCCCAAGTAAACAACATAAGAAAACTAATAAATAGTAAAATAAACTGGGATCTCTTTAGACTAAAAATAGCCATGCAATTTCCGTTCTCAAAAGATATAAAAAACCAAACAGTTATTGATATACAAATTAATAAGCTAATAAGAGCAATACGCCTCGCGGTTAAAGAATCATGTCTACCGAATCAAAAGCAGGGAAGCGGCATGACCTAATAACTAGTAGGTCAAGCAACAAGGAAAGATTTATCCTTTCAAATATGAAGAAAATACATCTGTATAGTTCTTTTGATCTATTGTTTCTCTTTATCCCTTTATTGAGAATTGTAACCAAAGAAATGTAGATACAAGATAGCTACTGTGCATAGCTAGTGCACTGTTGATGGTTTTAAATAAATGTGATATTATAGTGTTTTTCTTATTCAACACATATTACAATATATATTTAGAGCCAGCCAATTTATGATTATAAGAAATGTATAATATGAATACCTATATTTTGTTCATAAAGTGCACTGGGCATGTCGGAAGACATACATATTGTGTAAAATAAAATATCCCCCAAAAAGTGAGAAACCACAAAAGAGTTACTGCCTGAGTTACTATAGTTGCGACAACACACATTGTACGCAAAGGCCAGTTAAACAATTCTCCCAGGAAACAGCCCGGCGACGTCACACGGCGCATCTGCGGTGTTGACCCCGCAGCGCAGCCGCTCGCCATTGGCCGAGGAGCGCACGCGAGTCCCCAGGCGCGCCAACCGCACACTGGGTGCGTGTTTGCGTGGAGGCCAAGTCCGACCCGGCGCGGCCCCCAGCGGCGGCGGCGACGGATGGCGGAGCGGGCAGAGACGACCAGGGGAGACAATGCGGAGAGAGAGAGTCGTGGAGGTATGGGATGGTACGAGGCGACGGGAGGAGGCAGGAGGGAAAGTCGAAGAGGGAGCGAAACGGAGAGGGCGTATGGGTGGTGAAAATGAGGAGGTGAGGAACCGGAAGGCAATGGGGAATGTAACTCGAGGAGAGGAGGGACGGTGCATGGCTAGGTGAGGGGCTGAGCGGGTATAGGCGAGGAAGGGATAAGAGGAGAGAGAAAAAGGAGGGGCCCGAGATTGGGAGAATATGGGCGAGGAATGAAACGGAGGGAAGGAGTGTGGCGTATGAAGAGGTGCGAGAAGGGGAGAGATGTTGCGGGGAGAGGAGGGGCGGATGGGAGTTGAGTGTGGGCGTCGAGGGGCGTGCGGGCTCGCAGCGGGGGCAGGCGTTCGACCACGCCCATGGGCTCAAGGGAAACCACACGGGGGCAGGTGCACGCAAGTGCGTGGGAGCGCATTCGGCACGCAGTCGCTCACCCCCCTCCCCCTCACGAAGAGGGACGGCCGGTTCGCCGTTTTCCTCATTGCACCTGCTACTCCCTTGTAGAAGTACCCTTCATATTTGACGCTGCATCTACAACGGAGGGGTAAGAAAGCATCGTAACTAAGATGCAGATGCGATTATCTGGCAGAAAATCTTGTCGTTTTTTTCTTTAAATATTTATGCACTCTTCAGTCCCTGAAAACCTACCGGTAGATTTTTTTTATTTATACGTGTCACTTTCTCAAATACGTAGTGTGTAATCAGAATCTACGTTTTGTGAGCCCTTGGTACAGAAAAACTCGAAAGGTTTCGACAAAGCATCTGTCCATCTTCAGTCCTGAGCACCAGCGGTCAAACCATTCTTTTAATTTTCATCGACATTTTATTTGTCGATCGTTCTGGATTGAATATGAAACAAATATTTTAAATTTTTAGAGCATATATTTTATCAAATGCAACGAATGCTCATGCAAATGCTCAACGAAATTTTAAAATTTGTCTTGAAAGTAGCTCCAAAAGATTTTCTGTAAAGTTTATTCTCAAATATTGCAGATAACACGTACAAAAAAAATTAAAAATGTTTTTGTCGAATGAACCATCACCAAGCGTTATTGGAAAGTCTTCGTCAGACACTACTCGAGGTAAAAGTAAAGAAATACTCGTTTTTAAAATGACATACTAAATTTAATGGAGTGAATGTGTATGATATGGAGTTACAAAATACATTTTAAAGGTATTTGTAGATAAACCTAAATAACTTGACTCTCACAGCACATACTTGCTTGGTGCTGTCCACTCATGGCTTTTGAGAAGCGTCCGCAGCAGTACCTCTTCATGTGACTTTTGTTATGATTTCACTTTATGACTTGTAACTGTTCGGAACAAAACTTAAAAGCTACAAGACAAGGTATTCATTTTGTATTCATTATTCACATTATTAGACAACATAGCAAAAAAAAACAACACTGACGTAATTACAAAGGCCTAGTTTACTGAACGACTCTCGTTGGTGTACACCGGAAACAGGCGCGCGTGCAAATTGATTAACAATGTATATTTTGATTTTGTGTGTATATATATAATTTTAATTAATGGGACTCATAGGCATTGACCGAAGGTCAGAACATATAACGGGCTGGAGATGACAAATAATTACGGCGCACTTCTCAACTTCATGTGATGGGAAGAGCAAGTGCGAGAAATATTGAGAAGCGTCCGCAGCAGTACCTCTTCATGTGACTTTTGTTATGATTTCACTTTATGACTTGTAACTGTTCGGAACAAAACTTAAAAGCTACAAGACAAGGTATTCATTTTGTATTCATTATTCACATTATTAGACAACATAGCAAAAAAAAAAAAACACTGACGTAATTACAAAGGCCTAGTTTACTGAACGACTTTCGTTGGTGTACACCGGAAACTTTAACTTACAGAATTCCATTGTGCTTAATGGAGTTTATGGAGGTAAATTTCATAACTGTTAATGTTCATGTTTCAAATTGATTTGAACTTCTCTCTCTGCACTTTATTCGGCAGTTCGGTAGTTATGCCGTGAATAAACGTGCGATCTACTTTCTTTGTTCCTAAGCACCTTGAAATTCTTTGGTAATATGAAAAGTATTAATATGATTTCACTTGCTAATAATTTTATGCTCAAGACGTTTCATAAGAACTTTTGTTAATTTGAGTCTCTTAGTAATCGAGATTTTCGTGGAAAATCCTTTTCCGTAGTGTTTGAAATTTCACATCTCAACGAGTTCATCTTTTATTCCACACTGGATGTGTCTCTTTCCCTTCGAACACGAAATCGAAAGTTAAACAATCAACAATTAATATTAAGTGAAATTAAAAATGTAATAGTTTTGGAATAGAAATAAAGTTTCCTCCTTCGAACTATGGCTTTACTCGCACCCAATAGAATGTACTTTTTCTTCCCCTTTAAACGACCCAATTTGCGCGTGACAGAGCGCTTTCACAGCGACGGTAGTCAGCAACAACCAGAACGTCTTCACCACTCCTCGTAGACTGGCTCTGTTTATCTTTACAGCTCGGGTCTCCCCGCACTTACAGCGCCCGGAGCCTCGATTTGTTGGCCCAAAGTCGAAGGTCACAGGTCACGCGAGCCCTCGGAGAGCGCCGACGACGGACAAGCATCGGAATGACCACGGCTCCAAGAATCGATATGCGTGCGATGGCTTGGACCACCGCTGGCGATACCATGATTTAAAAGGGAATTAAAGATCCCGTGCATTACCAATTAGGGGTGAGTGACTTCGGAGACCACCGGTTAAATTTTGGTTTTATTAATATTTTTGACAATTCTGAGTAATTCATCAATTTATATATTAATTAAATAATAAATAATTAATTAAATAATAAATAATAATTTAACAAATACGTATGTGCATTATTTTAGTAGTTATTTCAGTAAATAATCATTTGTTTAACATTAACAGTTGAGGCATATTGAAATGTTTTAGAAATGTAATTATTAAGTATAAAAAGCAATTTTTATCTTCCTTTTTCAAGAGCTTATTGCGCAGGTCTCAAAGAGCCTACATATGCATTTATGTATGTTGTCTGTCTGTGTCTCTCCGTCTGTCTGTGTCTCTTCGTCACCAAGGCTAGCGCTGAACCCGTTAAACCAGTTTTCTTCAAATTTTTTCTGATATTCTCCAATCGATCTGACTGAACTGGACGCTTTGGAAATACCAACCTGATATTTCGACTTTTGAGCGTACTTTATATGTAGCGTCAAAAAAAATTTCAACATTTTCTCAAAACTGGTACCAAGTGTTTCGAACAAACTTTGTCTTCTGATTGCGTACAGGACGCTGAAGACAATGGTGCAGGTTTCATGGTCATTGAAATCTCAGATATTTTGATAATTGCAAAAGTGCAATTCTTTTTGACGTCATCCTACAACAATAATATTGAAGATAAAACTTTTTACCTTAATTAAATTCATTTTTTAAATACAGATCTTTATATAGGTTTAAGGTGCGTTTACACGAAGAGACAAAGTCTCCTAACGTCATGACGTCACGGAGATAAACTCTCTCAGACGGCTTTACACGGTTCGAAATATCTCCCGAAACGCCAGTCTCCTACCACACGGGAGAGTTGGTTCCTGAGATATCTCCCGAAAAGTATCTTCTTGCTGTTTACACTTGACACAAATGTCTCTCGATGTTCTCTGGCGCAGCCATCTTTTAATCAGCAGCGAGCAGTTTGAGGTTAGAATGTGCCTGGGGCACTTTCACAATTTTAAAGAAGCGGAGGAAAAGAAAGAGACAATTGTGAGTGATTTTGTTTTATTGAGAAAAGAAGAACTGAGTTTATAAAACTTTGATGGCGGAATTGCAAGAAGAGGATTTTTTTAAAAATATTTATTTTCTACCTATTCAATTGCATTACATTTTTTCAGAGACAATAATATGAAACAAGTTTTAATTTACGGACGATTAAAAATATTATTTGGAAAACGTGGTCGGAGTCCAGGACGAGGAAAATAGTTTTGACCTAATGTAAAGGTTTGAAAACTGGATGAAGTTGATAATTTGTTTTAGAAACTTTTAGTGAAGTTAAGTATAAACGATTTGAAAGAATCAATTTTAAGTTCTCTGTAAATTTGTGTTATGATATAAACTAGGAAAGATGTAAAATGTTACGAAGGATATTATTTTGAACTATTTGAAATTTGTTAATTTTGGTGGAAGAAGCATTACACCTAGGGCAGGCATATAAAAGAGAAGACCTAATTATGGTTTTATATAACAAATTTTTACAATTGATCCCTAATTTGAAGTTTTAATTTATTACAGGATGTAATAAAAAATATTATAAACGATAATGTAGTCATGTACAAAAACTTCGTAACTTCAGAAGAATTTGAATTTTTTATTACGAAATATCTCACGCAATCAAAAAGCAGAAAAGTGGAAAACAATGTATTTCGGAAAGAGACTTGGTTTGACGGTACGGCGGATTTTGGACACAGGAAATACATACAGTTCTTTGTCATTTGTATTTATAATTCCCCAGTATATAACTTCCCACAAAGAACAGAAATCAACCGACCACGTTGGAACGCCGCATAAACTGTCACAAGTCAATGTATATGTTCAAAGGCAGGCTAATTACTTTCGAGAGAATCGCTGCCGCCAGCTGCTCGCATAGTGCATGCTTATAAATGATACTCGTCAGTCTTTTCACGGCGATTTGGTGTGAATTGGAATCGGGTGGTAATTTCTTAAATTGTCTGAATTAAATATTCGAATGCGAAAGTCTTAATTCATTGGGAGTGAAAGGGATATTCGAATGAAGTGCAGATTAACTTCATATTTACTTTTGTGAACAAGACCACTACTAGTGATTTCAAAAGAACTTGAATTAAATGGTACCTACTAGGATTACCGCAAGAATGAATGATTGCCTTGACAACCAAGTATGTGGATGAAATTGTCAAACATTTTTAAGTACAAATATATTTCTATCATGCCTTGTAATAATATTTTTGTATATTAGATTATATGCAATGTTGCAATTGGGCACTAAACCAGCCCAAGGTAATGAACATGTAAATTACTTGTAAAATACGTACAAGCCTACGTCGAACATGATAATTATTTCGTTTTATATCATTGGTTAAAATAATATTAATTCAAATTCCAATGTTGTTAAGAGGGCTTTTCTTCGCAACTCGTAATTTTGCATTCACTTTAGCTTTTTGTAATTGTGAAAAAATAAGTTATTTGATTAATTTTTAATTGTCAGTTGTACATTACAAATGGGTTTGTATGACATTATTAATTATTTCCCAATTTATTGAATTTTATTTAAAAATGAGGCTTCAAATGTCATTAGTGGCAGTTAAAAATTGTATAATTGATATTGCAGTATTTTCATATCTCTATTTAAATTGAGACTAAAACCCGATATGTTCTGTAAAAATTTGAACCAAATATTTTTATTTTTCGGGTTAATTTTGGCACGGGTTTATCGATGGAGATGGAAATTGGTTTATCGATGCAGATAATCATGTATATGGTGAATTTCAAATGCATATTCCATGTCAAGGTCATGATCATGTTTTGAAAGTTAATCCAATACATTATGTTAATTTGGAGGTGTCATGGACTTGTGATATACTATTCATTCATATATAACATTCATGAAATGTATCTACATTCATGGTTTTATTTTTTAGGGTGTATCGTTGAACGGAAAAAGTATTTTAAAATTCTAATTAGTTAATACCTACGTGGTGTTATTGGTGCTAGAATTACTAAGTAAGAATAACGGGGGAAAACATTTCACATCCCCACAAGAAAAGTGTCAAACTCAAAAATGCTGGGTAACAATCATTGTATGGATGTACCACAAACAATTCTTTCTCAAAAATTATGCTATGATTTTTTACTATTTTTTTGTCATCATCAAAAGTGCCAAAGGATTAATAATTGAAGTGTCAAAAGATGGGTGTGGAAAAACTATAATTGTAATCGAGTTGATTTTGATAATATCCAGATTTTGCTCTTAAAATAAAAAAAAAACTATTTTACTGGGCAGGATTTTCATGCACTTAAAAATGCTAAACCTTTCATGCAAATCTTCATTCATTTGCAGGTTAATAAGACAATACACGCAACAATAAACTTTTAGCTGGAATGTTTTTTCTTCTTTTGTGTTCTTTTTGTAACAGTGATCAATGAATTTTTTTTTACATTTTACTCGGTCAAAATTATCCTCTTTTCAGAAGTGAATGTTTTTGAACTTTCTTTCTACATCACAAGTCATAATTATAGCAAACTTGGAAAATAAAAACTGAGCCAATATGAGGTATAATTCTGCATTTCCTGCTTTTAAACCACAATATTTTTACGTTTTGGTAAAGTTTCATGTCAGTATTTGAATTCATCACTTTATATAATTTTTCCGGCCACACTCATATGTCCAAACACAAATTTCAAACACATTGTAATGTCTGAAACAGTTTTGAATGACTACACTAAAGGTAATCCTTTTTCCAATTTCTGAATTGCTATAGGCAACTTTGCATAATTTTACATTAAGATTCAACGTGAAATCACACAATACTCCCCTCCAAAATGAACAAACATTAAACATGAAAACACTTAAATCAGTGCAATCTCCCGCCACCATAAACTATGGGAAACCATTTCAGGACAAAAAAATTACAATTTTGTGCACTCTAGGATGGTTCCAAAATGCCCGAACTAAATATTGTTTTACACCCGCTTATAGTTTCATTCATAATCCCCATTTTTTTTACTTCATAAGCCACGTCCATTAGAAAGTGATTAAGTTCCACCAACGAGCGCATAAAGTTGCATACCGTCAATCCCCTCCTCCTTTTGGCACGAGTTCCCTCCAAAGATCTTAATTCACACTCCGAATTTTCAAAAACCTTTAACCAAGTCCCGTCTTTTCAGCATGGCATTTACGTCCGATTAAACCCATTCGGGCGATGTTATAAGAAAATAATCGTTCGAGGGAGTACTTATCGTGATCTTGTGGATCGGAGTCCTCCTCCCCCGTGATGTCACGTCGAATCCCGGTCTCTCAGGCCGCTCGTGTTGGCGGCTTCTAGTCCAGCGCGTCAAAACGTGGCCGTGAAATGCCTGAGCGCTCAGACGCGCTGCTGTGGTCTCAGATCCAAGGCCTGAGGCGGAGCTAGCGGCGCCGATAGCTGCTATAGTGCGCTGCTCGCAATCCAAAGTTACCCGCACCGCCCCACGGTCCAAGCACCATAAAATTCTTCTAACTCCCACCGTCAGCACCCAGTTTGCTGTCTGTTATTTTTACAACAAGTCGCGAAATATCATCACTACTTTCACAAGCGTTGTCGGTATTGAAAATACTTTGCTTCACTAAATCACCTTTAAATAAATTCAACTCCTGCGTGCTCTGCCACGCCTTGCCCTCGCTAATGTCTCCCCACACCGCCTCGCCTTGCGTACGTCTCTTCTCGTTCCCACCACGCTCTCTACCGCTTCAATGGGCACGGACACGACACTTTCACGACAAATAAATAATGCAAGGGACAGGTACATTTTCGTGAATGAGTCTCCAGGAATTTGGCGCAGCATAGGAAGATAATCGTTTCATAAATTTTTTGCACATTTAAATATAATGACAGAAAACACACTTTACAAATAGTATTTACAAATCGCAATGCCAGGCCTTGAAACAATCGCGCGTCAACGCTACCTTGATGTTTTAAAAACACCTGCTTCCTCTAGAGCAACCGGGCCGTCGTGGCAACGGCGCGTTGTCTTCGCAATCTTCGTTCCCCCATGTCCGCCGGAATTCGCCCTCCTTCGGCCACCAAATCCTCTGGCCCCAACGTAACCGGCCGATGAATTTGGCGTGTCCACTCCGGCCGGTGTGAACAATGTCTCACGGGTACTGGAACGCACGACGCGTGATTGATGTCGTCAGCTGTTCTAGTCTTTTCAGCGACCTTTCTCCACTTTGCCGCTATCCGCTACAGTACAGCCACTGTTAATATTATACAGGGCGGGATATGAACCCACTGGCCAGCACACGAATCCTGTCTTCTTGTTTTTATCAGTCTGCGCGCTCAATTCTACTTCCAAATCATCTCTGATTGTAATCCTTATCAATCTGGCTCCATACTCACGGTCACACTCAGTCCGATTTGCACTGACAACGACAATTAATCTTTTGGACGTAGCACTGCCCGTTCCGTGCTTCACTCGAGGCCTCTCCGCGCACTACCTCTCTAACCGTCGCTCGCCTCGCTGTTACCCCCCGATTTGACCGTTGGTCGGCGGCGGTGCGCGTACTGCGCTGATCAACTCCATACTTTATTTTAATTATAATTAGTGATCAATTTTAATTGTTTCTACATAATCGTTTTCTCTCTCTCCTCCTCCTCTCTCTCCCATAAATATATATAGATATAATAGTATACTAATATATATATATATATAATATATATATAAGAGAGAGAGAGAGAGAGAGAAGAAGAGAGATTAATAGATTAGATAGAAATAGATAGATAATAGAATAGATAGATAAATACATTTTCCCCACACAATGCAGGAATTATTGTTTTATATATGTCTACCCTAATGACAATCAGACCGCAAAATTTAAAAGATTTTGAGGCATTTTGTGTAATTTATTGTGAAATTAAATTTTCACAAAATGCCTAATTTTTATGAAATTTCCATTTTTTCGTTATCTGGTGTTGTAGGTAAGTATACAGATTGTTGTTCGATCAACAATAAATAATGCATATTCTATTAATATCAAGTACTATGCAGAAACCATTCCTACCGACATTCATTCTTAAATCCGTCAACTATTACTGACTTGTTACACCAATAAAGAAAGCTTAAGTAAGGCAACATGGACGGCTGGCTCCTTCAACCTGTATTGCTCTACGCGCCATCTCGGAAGGTCTGCTCCTTCTATCAGTATCGCCCGGGGACGTCATGACGGTAGGCTGGACGCTCCAAATGTGCTCGCTTACGCCGACTAGGTAGCCTGCTCCTTCATTAAGGTTGCTTGGGTTCGGCAACTCCTAACCGTGCACTTCTAACAACTTGCATTCAGTGGTGTGCAACAAAGCACCTTTCACGATGCAACTTTTCGTTCCAACACTCTTCGTCAAAGAACACTAACAGTGAACTTTGTTGGGTCTATATTATCATGCATTCCCTTGTTACGGAATCATGGATCAAGTATACTGCAACTGTTCTTCTTTATTCGTGTGTATTTATCTTAACTACCCGTGTTGTGATCTTGGATTCGATTCTTGGTAGGGACAATAGGAGAGTTGTAGTTTTCCCTAAAAAGGTCTCCGTTTAGGTGTTAGTGTAGTATCAGTTAGTATTTCTCTATTTTTAATCTTTAAGTAACATATTGGAATTGGAAATCAAATCGCTGCTTTAAGTCACCCGACAACCAAGACAGTCCTCCCCGTTTCAGCGAAAGGCCAACACTCAGGGTCGGAAGGAGTCGCCTTGCTTTCTAAGGTCACTTCTCGCAAGAGGTCTGGGTAAGCGTGGTTTTGCCTTTCTCTCGTAATTGGGCTCTTCCAATTAGTTGCTGGTGGTTCGGGGCTAATTGGACAGTTCCAGCTCATTTTATCGGTCTCCTCTTACTGCTGCTTCATCTCTTCCAGAAGTTGTCTTCCTTAATACACCTTCCTACATACATCCATTCGGGTTCTAGTTATCTTTCTTGGGAACCGCATTGCTCACTTGAAATGAAGGTTGTATTTCAACAATGAACAATTTCATAAAGAGGGAAGTGAGAAAGTATTATTATTTTCTTTTGCGTTCCGATGATGTTTTCTCCCATAAATTGAATTATGTTTTGAATTATTAAAATCGTTAGTGTATACTTTGCACAGTGAAATGTGTGAAAATATGGAATTGGTTACGGTGTTTCATAAATGGTGTAAGTTCAACATTAAATATGTTTCACTAAGAAACATAATACTCATGCCCTGACCACCAGAACTCTTTGCCAGCCACCATGCTTTGGTGGTCATACTTGAAGTCATCTGCTGTAGCGGCTGAAGGCTGGGGTAGGCAATTGTTAACTTTAAATAAATCATTATTTCTCCCGAAGACCCCGAAGGCAAATTGCATTCATTTACCTAATTATGGAAACTACGTACATTGAGAAAACGTTATGATTATGGGTCTGAAAATAAATGAAACGAGATTCCTTTATGACAAACCAGTAGTATATAGTGAAATCCATCGCAAATGCTAACGAAAATAGGGAAAAAGTAATGTAATTGCGTTTTGTCGTATCTTGTTATCGCTTGTATCGGTCACATTTTTTAATCTGTGTCCTGTGAAGCGAAGCATTGCGGGATGACACAGCATCCCCCCTCCGCCCGCACACGCACGCCCACACACACACATGCGCGCGCGCAGCGCAGGCACCCTCCCACGGGGGTGCTTGCGGCGGTGGCGCGACGGCCGACGGCGCCGTCTGGCGGCCGCCATGCAAAACAGCTGCCACCGCCCCCGCAGCGATTGCGAAATATCTGTGTTGTGGCGGAGGCGTTCGCTCAAAAGTCAACAGTGGTTCGGCAGGCAGCCTGCGGTTAAATTCCCAATAACTGATCATCAATCAAGGATTATTAAATTCTCACGTAATTTAAATGGAACGTTCAATTCAATTTGAAACTTCGAAATAATTCGATCCATTTCTGGCACATATTGCCTGCGGTACTTCGCGCGAATTGGCACGTATCTGGAAAGTAGATCGATGTATTTGCATTAATTGATATTTAGTTCACTGAAAATGTTTTCTGTGTGCCTGGCTTATGATTACAAGATCCATCTCGGAATGAAGACACCAGAATTACATTAATACATAATCTACTCCAATTTCAAAAGAATATATGTGATGATAGAGTAATGTGCATTTAAATATGCAAAAATACTTCGTATATTTAAATATGATACTTTGATGGTAAAATGCAAATACGCATCACGAAACAACAATATTAATCATTTAAAACCCCGGACCTGTACACATGTTGATGTGAAAATAAACTGACTTAATAACATGGAAGAAGTTTTAACCAAACAATATCTACATTATGTAAGTTTCTATAAAGTATAGTTTTGAAAAGCTTTGGTCGGAAGTGCTATCCCTTTCTTATTTCTTTCTTTATTAAGAATTTTTCTTTATTATGAACATTAGTAACTCTTTCTCGTTAGTTTTAATTATTGAATATCTATTATAACTATTACAGCAACTTACCATTGTTGTCAATTTGTTGTTTTCTTTTCTGATTTTTCTCTTGCATCCTATCCCTGAGTTTCTACTATTCAATTTTGACTTTTTTCAGCAATCTCTGTAAACCGTAGGTCGATTGATTTGTTCCTTATTAAGTTACTAATGTTTAATCCGGTCGTTGTAATTTTATTTAAAAATATTAATTAATTTTTCCCCTATTTCTCTTCAACTAGGTTACCACACGGTTTATCTTATTAATCGTCTTATACTTCTTCGTTTCTTGGGAATTTCTTTTTTCTGACATTGTATGCCAATATTTTTTTTGAATTGCTTTGAATTTTTATCATTTAATTTGCCTGTGCATTTGTTACCTTATTAATTCGTTTCTTCACTCTCTATCTTAACTTTTAAAACATTACTAAACAATTAAATGCCTGCTATATATTTGCAGATATAATGAATATACCTTCATCTATTTCTTAATTAATTAAATTATTTTCATTTCAATTAAACAAAGATTACACATTACTTTTAATAATTCAACTTAATTACTCACACGTAGTTTCTTTTACCAGTTTAATAGTTTTAAAATGTCAAATTTATAGTGCGGACATGAATTATTACGAATCTTGTTCGTCAATTCGTACGTCAATAACACATTAAACCCTTACATTTTTCGAATTGACGCTGTAAATGGTCAGAAATTGGTGAGATTTAAGGCGTTTTCTCGATACTTAATATGTTTAAATGGCAAAAGCAATTAGGTTAAAGTCGTTTGTGTTGGGATTCGAGCTCTTGTTAGAAAATATTAATGTGTTACAGGTTCAATTTATAATCTCATTTTTATTTTGTGTTTATTTTGCTTGCACTATTAATATCGTGCTATAAAACAATTACTTCATAGAGGGGGTAACAACATTTGAAATTTTTACCAGAAATTTGAAAAATTGCAATTCCGTCTCACACAATTTGTTTCAGATAAGTAAATACCTCATATTAAAAGAAATATTTCTTAACCCCTACCTCAGAGTTTGGTCTACGAATCTGAAAGGCGCTCTCGAGACAGAAGCGAATCATGATTTGGTGGTATTCATTCAGTGGCAATACACTTTGCGGCGAGCGTTTGGTTCCATCGACAATCTCATTTATCACATCCTGTGGGAAGTTCATAAGGCATAAGAGTTAATTCAAAGTAAGGTAAAGGGTATATAGCTCTAATAAGTTGTCGATGTTTCGAGAAATGCATTTCCCTCCTCAAAGTTGCTGTTGTGTAACATCTAATATGTGTTATTAAAAAATATTAGTATATTTTACCCCGTTAAAGAACTCTACACAACAAATTATTCAAAAGAAAAATTATGATAAATTGACCATAACTTATCACAAAAAAATAGAGATATTATTTTTCTTGGAACCAAACGTATTTTTTTACCTCACATACGGCAACAATGAAACCGATTTCTACTGTAGTCGAGAAAATATAACTTCTATGTTTAAAGATACTTTCATGTCTTAAACGCCGTCTATGAATTCGGCACGTCTTTTTCCTTCGTGTTCTCTTTTGGGCCCTGCAGCCGCCTCGGTGCGGTATCGAACGTATTAACCTCGTATTCCGAGGGCGCCCTCCCCTGCGACCGAAGACTCTGAGCGGAGCGGGCGGAAGCAAAGTGAAGCCGGATACACATACGCACTGCCACATCGACAGCCGAAGAACGCGGAATCGGCGCGGACCGGAGCGCTTACTCGGCGGGGCATGTGGGAGCGGGCGGGGAGAGGAAATGCTAGTGGTGCGGGTTGAACGAGATATGCTGGTAGTGGTGCAGAACGGGACGGGTCGCGCGGGGCGGGGAGGGGCCTGTGGGAACGGGCTAGGAGGGGAAACGCTAGTGGAGCGGGGTGAATGAGATGTGGTGGCAGTGGTGCGGGACGGAACGGGACGGGTCGCGCGGGGCGAGGCGGAGCTGAGATAGAGCCAGGCGGGGAAAGCTGCGCTGGGAAGGGGTGGAATGGGACTGAGCGGGGAGGGTCGGAGTGGGGTTAGGCGGGGTCTGTGGGTTCGTGGCGCGAAGGAAAATGCTAGTTGAGCGGCGTGGAGTGATATAGGGTCGCAGTGGAGCAGGGGGGGGGAGAGGACGGGGCGATGCGGGGTTGGGACGGTGCGAGAATGGGATGGGGCTTAGCGGGGTTGGGTGGGACGGGACAGGGCTGGTCGAAGTGGGCCGGTGCGGGAGTGAGCAGGGAAAGGCGGGAGGGAGTGGACAAGAGACGGCAGCGCCCAGGCGATTGAAATCAATTTGCCGCCACTTTCGCTGGGTCGCCTCTTCCCGCACTGTTGTGGTCATTGCACATCCAGATAATTTTCGTTAGAAAGACTTTTACCAACACATCTGTGAAATTAATACGGAAGAGGTCGGTCTTTCGATTACGCACTTCAAAATATCTAGCGTGTATTGTTTTTAACGTTTTCACCTCCTTTTTTTCCGTATCCTTTAACTACACATTCGTTTAATCATCACGCTTTCTGATTCGTAAATTCTGCATACTTTCAGTGTAAGTCTCAAAGAAGGAACCAGTTAATTTAAATAGGAGAGAAATTAATTAATTTTGTAATCTCTGAAAATATCTCTAAAGCTCTTAATTTTGCTTATTAAGTGTGAACAAATATTTGATTTGACTCATTGACCTGTCCGATTTTTAGGTTAACGAAGGCCATTGTCTTGACGAGTTTTTCAGCAATCTAATACTTTCAGAAACGCAATACTAAAAACCATAAATACCTTTCTTAGCTATTTTGATCCAAAATGGAATAAAGATATTTAATAAAAAATAAATTAGAAAGTAAATTAAAATTTTAAAAATATATTATTGTGTACGGTAATGCTTAAATAACGGTAAATAATTTTTGGATGTACATAAATATAGAAGATTATTTAAATCCATAAATTTAACATCACTAATATTATACATAAATAAATTTCACTTTATTTGCTTATCAATTTTCCCGATATTATTTCTTATGTAAAAATATGTGTCAATTACTGATGTATGCCTTGATTAGTAAATTTTAACTAGCTGTTTATTCAATGCCTAACCTAATTAATTGTTCCTAAATATACCTTATTTCTCAACCTTCAAAAATATGAAATAATTTTTATAAAAATATCGAGAATACTCCGAAAACGGGCTATACTGTGCACTTCACGCAAATGTTATAGCCAGTGACGTGCTAGAAATTTAATTCTCACTTTTCTGTCTCTGATTGCTCTATTCCATTCGACACGTAGCCACAGAGCCTTATTGACGAGCGGTTTTTGCATCTAAGTCTGCTCACGACCTTCCATTAAGCTTAAGAAACCATTAACTTTCTGAAGAAAGTCTTAACCGGGGTAGGTATACGAAGAAGGGCCATTGGCAACTAGATGCCATTCTACCCTTGATCCTGCTTCTCCTGACAGTATGTCACTCCGGACGTATGGTCCCAGACACACTATAATGCAAGCACACTTTTATCGCTGGTTCCTTATTAATAACCACAATATTGAAAACACAGAATGAAAATTGATAAAAAACAAATCAATTGAAAACAAATCTAGAAACAAAAACAGAACACCACATTCGCAATTTGTTAAGTTATTAACTTAATGTGAGACTAGTAGTCGGCTTCTCTGTTCGGTAATTTTTTGTGTTTTTCTTGACCAATACTAGATAAATACCGGAGCAGTCTTCAACAAACGGGCCACGCTTGATACTTCCTACCTCTCTCTTGTTCTCACCCTTTACTTCAAGATACACTTATATGTATTACTCTACCACACATGCTGCGACGCTGGTGTAATGTGGTGGTGATCGTGTAACGGGTAACACATCAGACTGTTATACCCAAGTTTGCGGGTTCAACCCCGGTCGAAGCCATGGACTCTAAAGACGAGGACGCTTTCCTCCGGAGGGAAAGGAAACTCGGTTGTCCCATGTTAGTAGATGTACAACATGTAAAAGATCCTTAAGCTTCGGAGCTAAATTCAAATCGCCCAAGTAATGCCTCCTTTCTGGGGAAAGGAACGTACCGAAATTTGCGTGGTCAGACGGAAGAGCCTCATACCACTGTAAACGACTTTTTCTGTGAACTAATTCACCAATCTTGTTTTCTCCGCGCCGCATCGCCGTATGGTTTCTCATATGAAAACAAAGAATAATCATTTCAATGAGAATTTGTTATAAGTTTGATATGAATCCCATTTGACGCATAGAACGCATAGAATACGAAAGTTTTTTTGGTATATTTGCAACTGTAAACACCTTCAAAACCGTTACTCGTGTAAAAGCATAATTAAATCAGTCTTGTGGAAAATTTCAAATCTGGTATTAACTTTATTTAACATACAATCCATAGAGACTGCAATATTTGCGTAAATGTGTCTTGACCTTTCACCTCTAACATTATAAAACACCTACAAGATATCGATTCAAACCTCCACCTCATTGTACAAAATGTCAATAATAAGATCTTAGCAAAAATTCATCTCAAGGAGACTTTTTCAAAGAGAATAAGGTTTTTTTGCCATATTTTACTGGGCTGTATTTGCGTTTTCGGGCACGTCAGTTGCTATGGTCTTCAGTATCGTTAGTGCGCATGTCATAGCCTGGAAGGTGTCGGCTTCTGCGGCTGCTAGAACATGAGAACCGGCACAGACAATCTCGGTTGGCGAGGATTCTCTAGCAACAGGGCAGCGCTTCAGCCGAGATAAGTTCTAAATTCCCTACTTATCTGCCGGAATATATGGTATAGAAGTGCATGCATGTAACGGGAGAGGAAGGGATAATGATGAGCAAGAGAAAATCGAACGTGGTGTGTGACCCGTTTCTTACGTTACTGCTCGGGCATTGGATCAAAGAAAGCAGGGAAAACTAAGAATCAGAGTGCCAGCTGCTATAATTCTCCTCTAGACAGTGTATGAATTCGACCCTACTATAAAGCTAAAGGGAAAAATACACACCGTCGCGATTCCAAGCTTTGAACTGCCGGTAAACGAGGCTGCAGGGGCAATTGTGTTGCCGCAGAGTTATCATAACGTAACTGGGTCACTTTTCTGGTGCGTAGACAACCGCCCACACCACTTCCGCATGTCGTCATCGGACTCGCAACGAAGCGCGGCGGCGCGAGTGCTCGCGTGATCTGTGGCAGCGCGGCGGACGTGTCGCGTTCTTCCGGCCGGCCTCCGCGTGCCGCGGTCGATGAGCGGTCAGCGGGCCAAAGGGCGCGGCAACGGCGATGGATTCAATCGATCGCTCGCGATGGACGAGGCGCGCGCCTCGGCGGCGACTACGAGCGGAAGTGCGCGGCGTGGCGATGTTCTAGGGCTCTGACCGTAGGTTGATGTTCTGCCAGACGTAAAGAAAAGATAACTTACAGGTCCAGTTCAAGATGACAAGAAAATCTTGTATTTGGGGGAAGTTAAAATTTATAACAATGTAACCGATTGAGACATTATCTTTATTTTATAGAGTCATTAAGATGGTGAACATTGATCTAAAAAGTTGTATTATATGACATGCAACGTCAGAAGATGGGCATTTGTCGATTCTTTTTTCCCTATTTTTCTTTCTCTAGGACTTTTTCTAGTCCACAGAAGGTTGTCCTTTACGTCCCGTTGGGACGCATATTCGACCATAAAAAAGACACCAACACACATGCGGGCTCCTCTGATCTGGGGTCAGCTGAACGCGAGACCCTCCGCGACAACAAATACACGAGACAAGGCCAAGAGACCGTACCCACAGATGGTCTTGATCACGCGGCCCTCCGGACCGAAGCGCTGTGTTGGTACACGCTCCTAGCCACTTTGGTCATCCTGGTCGGTAAGTAAATTATTTTCTTTTCGAAAAAATATGAATTACTTTGTAATCAGAAGAATTCGTACTACTTAAGTTGCAGTTATTAAAAGGATGAATTCATTTTGCCAACATTCATATTCGTAATTTGCTGAATTTCGACGGTAACGTCTAATGAAGTCAGTGTGATCAGGTCTAAAGTGAGGTTAGAGTAACAGTCACAGATGACCTCATCTTTAATATGCAAATGTGGGACCGAATCATCCTTTACAGACGTGTTTCTTGGGGGAAACTACTAGTTGGTTAATAGATGTTTCCAAGTATTTCGACTACTACGGTCATTAGAAACGTGTTCTGGATGTTTCGTCCTCACTAGCTGGTGAGATCCGAAGCCGACTTACCGTGCTCCCTCCCGAGGAATGTTCCCATCGCGGGCACTGCCCCGTCCGGGACACCTGGTGGCTTGTGGGCGTAGTTTCGCACCGTCTCCTGGGTAGAACTCAGCCTTGCTTGTTCAAAGATGCTTGGTGTTTATTCAAAGTAGTTAAACTTTATCCAGAAACTTATTCGAGTAACATCTTTGGACTTTTGGGAATCGAACAGTGTTACTCTACAGTCCATATTTAATTATTGCATTAATCTCCTGTTGAATTCACTAATAGTGGCATAACGACTACAAAGCTGGAGGGAATTGTAAACTGGTGTAAGAAAGATTAATCTTCATTATTTAGGTTTCAGATGAAGTGAAAGTAGTTCTATCATTGACAAACTCTACCAGTGTTTTTCTTCGTTGCAATCAAAAGAGCACCTGCCGTGTCTCATTTTCATGAGTAAACTACGCCAGCTGGACCGTACATCAACGAAGTGGTGATGCACATTGAAATGAAGTGAAAAGCGGGCATTAAAGGAAAAACGTGAAAATACTTGGTGGCAGTAACGGAACGAGGAAATGTGTATACTTTTTGCAAGTTCATTTCTCCAATTTGGTTGTTGACACAACATTTTGATCGCTTCTGTTATGAGAAAAAAGACAAAGAGCATGTAGAAATAAATATCATTGTAAGTTCGACGACGAATTAGATCTTACGTCAACATTCTGGACTATGTGCCTAGGGCTGCCAAGCTGGCAAGACACGAAAAAATGTTGACTTAAAGAACCAAATTTTAAGTTTAAATGTGACTGCGACGCCTCTTCATCGAGGCAGTTGCAGCATTTTTTAAAATGTTTACAATGTAAGACACTTCACTTCTCATCCAAATGCAGTTCAATATATCTTACAGTATTTCACGCTATTCTTAAGAATTCGAAATGTTGTCGCCAGTTCAGTGTTGCAGCAATAATAGACGCATAGTTAATGATTTTAAGGGAAAACAAAAGTATTTGTTATTTCATAATTCATAGTTGCCATCAAACTCCACGAAATGTGTTATAATGAGAGTATATATATATATATATATATATATATATATATATATATATATATATATATGATATCCGAGTGGTTTACATCTGGTGATGTTTCTCGGTTCCTCTTTTCCAGCCTTCTCTATCCATTACATCTTCCCCTGTCAAATTACTAGTTGCCATCGCAGCTAGTATTCCTTGTTTCCATGGGGTTGCTGGCATTTTCAGAAGATGTACGTACCATTGAAGCTGTTTTCCTTCTACAGTATCTATTACATATTTTTGAATTTCTGTTTTCTCTTTTATTTCTTCATTGCGTATGTGATGAAGTGTGAACAAGATATTCTAGAACTTCATCTCAAAAAGGTCATTTGAATTGTCAATAATTTTTGTTTTTGTTTTTTTGGCTAGTTAGTTCCCATACTTCCGAGCCATTTGTGACTATAGTTTCTATTAAGGTACTGTATATATTTTTCTTTGTTTTCTTTGATAACTGGGAGTTCCACAGAATTGGATTTAGCCCAATTATGACTCGTTCCCTTGATCTATCTTATTAACATCATTATTACTTGTGCCCTCTTTTGAAACTGTAAAGGCCAAATATTTTCAGTTATCACATAATTGTACTTTATCATATCCAGTAAACAGATCCTTTCCGTATCCTCGTGTTACCAAATACTTCGTCTTGGACAAGTTTACTTACAATCAAATATTTCAAATTCTTGTTTAACTTTTCTAAACATTAAGTTAATATCTTTCTCATCCTCAGCCATGATGACTAGATCATCTGCGAAAAGTAGAACAACCAGTGTTGATTCTCCAATTTGTATTCCCATCACCCTGCATTTCCTCCGCCATTCTCTCAGAGTTTCTGGAATTAACATGTTAAAAAGAGTTGGGGACATACAGCATTCTAACTTAATACTTTAGAAATTATTATATAATCTGAATCCTTCCGTTTACTTTCACAACACCTTTACTGTCTTTATACATTTTCTTACTAGTATTAACTAATTTAAAATTACATTTTTGTTCTAAAAATTTAGAAAGTCTGCTAATGGCAATGCTGCCATATGGCTTTTGGAGATCAACTAATAATAAATGAGAACCTCTTTCACAGGCCTTCTTTGTTTCAAAAATTTTTTGGATACAGAAATGTTATCTACACATGAACGACAAGCCGTAAAACCGCATTGTTTTTTGAGATTTTCAATCCCTGACTCAACTCTTCCCTTAATTATTCGCCCGTAGTCTACTAATAGAACTTGTGACGCTAATGTCTCTATAGTTTTCACATTTTATTGCCTTTTTATATAATGTAAGTAATTACATTAAAAAATGGAAAATTTGGTGTTAAAAGAAAGTATATAGGTTTGAGTATAAGGGAATAAAACTCTCAATCCTAAAGAACAATAAATATCCCATAGGTTAAAACTTTAACCATCCTGAAAAGTAGTAAGTTGTCGCATATGGGACGTTATAAGGACTATTACTATTACAATATTATAACATGGAGAATAAGTATGTTCTGTAATCGTTAAAAAAAGTTTTTTTGGATCACAAATGAAATACACGTGATTGGCGTTTGTAAGATTTATTTCAACATAGCTGCGCACGAAGCGAAGGGCCGCTGTGTTAAGAATTCTAGCGTCAGGCTGCTTCGAGCGGTTATTTTCAGTGGTTTCTCTAACCAACAGAAATTGAATTCCGAAGCAGTACCCTAGTAAACAACCCGAAGACCGCGCACGAACCTTCCTCATCCATGCTCTATCCTCAGACCCGTACACACACTTACTCACTTACCACTTACCCCCACATGCACTACACTAACACATATTTTGGGATACCAGTCGGGGGATTTGTCCCGATCGAGAGCAAGCCCCGCTGGTGGGAGAGATCCGGTTGGGGAAAATTCCCGCCATCCCTCCATGTAGGTCGGCGCTGCATCTCATTATCCAGCGAAGGAAGATCGCCGCCAAACAATATACGCATAATTTTAACGGAAGTATGCTAGACATCCAACCCTGTTCACCTGCCCTGCGTGTGTGGTAGGTCGTGGACCGAATGTTGCCGGGTCAGTAGCTTCATTGTCTGCTGCAGCCACAATTGGTTGCTCTCATGGACGAACACTCGAGCCACCCCAGCTTGTGTAGCCAGTGTGACAACGCGCCTGCTTGGACAGACAGTTTAAAAAAAGTCAACCAGCGCCTTCAGTAGCTCACAGTTTAATACGCCTGGTTGGACGAATAGTTTAAACGAATAGTTATGCTAACAAGTCAGATCGAGACTTCGGTTGTTCAATTTTTGTGTTTATTTAGAGGATAATTTAATAAATTACTTACCCTAAGAACGTAGAGTACAAAACTAGCAGTTAAGCCAATTTATAGAAAATATCTTACTCAATAGGACTTGTTATCGGCTGTCTTAACCAACGCCAATGTGTCGCCAAATTAAAATGTGTCATTCTGCCCTTGCGTTTTGAACTGTTTTATAAAGGACTGAATTTAAAACTTCGTAATTATTACCCGCAGATAAAAGGTATTAGGTAAAAGCTTCGTGATTATTTACGTATGAAACAATGCATTCTTGCGTTCTTTATTTTTAAGAAAGTTGTGTAAGGACATTCTATTAACTATTTGGAAAATTATAAATTTTAATTTATTCCAGACTACTCCGCAATATAGATAATGCTGTAATGCTGGGAGAAAAATGGACATTTTTCGACAAAAAAAAACTCTTCTCGCTGGACTCGGAAAACTGGATAATTTCTTTCTCTTGTCTTCCAACACGCTGTGAAGGTAGGTTTGACGGTTCTTTGATACCAACAAATCGAATTATGGCTAAACGCTTGTTCATCTTTCTGTATGTCTCTCTGCGAATATGAGAGCAACAGTCTTGGCTAATGCGTACATAGAAATACCAAAGATGATATTCTGTGATCTATCTGACTGAAGTTGCGACCACTGGATTTGAAACATATTTTCATTTATGACGTGAGTATTCAATTTGTTGTTGTTGCGTGTGGGCATTTTGTGCCTGCCAAGGATTCCTTGTACGCTTTCCCCATTCCATAATCTCAGCTGACTCATCTGTGTGCAATCTGTAAGTGTAGTCGAGGAACTGGATTCCTGCACACAGAACAATTGTAATAGCTCCATGATAGTGTCAAGGGATGCCACGGACAAATATGCATTGGTACAAGGCTGAGGCATAAGCTATATATATATAAGCTAGAGACTGTCTTTCAGACACCAATTCATGTCAGCTGGGAAGAGGGCACGGCAAAACTGAAAAGGTGGCCCAGGTAACAGGTGCAATTGAGTAGCACCACTATTTGTTTTTAAATTAGAGCTGTTACAACAGTACATACGTTCTCATATTATTGGGAACGGCTTCATAATATTATAATTTTGCGATTTCAACCATTGCAATTTCATATTGCAACAGTTCATCTATCACTTGAAAAAGTCAAAACCAATTTAAATGAAGCTTTTCCCGTGAATATCTGCAAATATTTGAATAGGCAAGAACAGTGGTAGTTTCTTCTACAAAAGAAACATAAATGAATGAACCTCAACTCTTAGAGTATTTGCAGTAATTTATATACACAATCCAGGATTATTACTAATAAACTCGAGTTAATTATATCGAATGAGCTTCCAATTTTTAAATAATTATACAATAATCGGCAATCAAACTTTTTTAAGTAAAAAAGGGGTGTAAATTAAACACCCAAAACTGAATACTATCCCAAATTGCATTACTATTACAGTACCCAAAAAAGAAAGAAAACAAAGACAGTTCGTATATGTTAAATTGCCTCACAAACTACGTTCTCGCTGACCTTTTGTAAGAAACTGTATTAAGTGTTCTGCCTCCATAATTTGTTTAAATGTTTTGAATGATACGATTGGAATAGTGTTAAAATACAAAAGTACTCAAAATGTGTTATCTTATTTGATATTTCTATACAAATTGTATGCAAAACTCTTCACTACGATCGCTTACTATGTACGTGCATTGTAGACAGAAAATCCCAAACTCTGAAAAATAACTTTTTTACGTTAAATTTCTTTAATTTCTTCGTATTTCATTTAAGGGATATGCTTCTTGAGCGAGTAATTCTCTGTCTACATTTATTTCTTTTTAATACTCAGTTAGTGCACAATTTGAATTTATTCCTGATTTTAAACACGTTAAAACCACCTCACTGCATTGAAGGCCGTTTGGAATTGTTAAAGAGGTAAAGGAGGAAACAAAGAAAATTTGAGGAGTGCAAATAAAAATGCAATATTCTCTTTTGGAAACTAATTAGTCAACGTTTCTTTCGATGTGAATTTTTTCATTGCGAAATGAAATATAAACAATATTCAAATGTTTCCTCTTTTAGATGAATACCTGTATTGTCTTGCCGCCCTTCAGAAGATTTAGTTACGATTATTAAAGGAATTGAAAATCAGCTCCATTATTAACGACGACACAAAGAATATTGGAGTGAGATGGAATGTGGATTTCACTTTTACCAGAAACATTCAATGAATTTCTTTCTTCATTCCTTTCAATATTCGATTGGAGGAAGAGTCTGAGTAAATACAGCCTCTTATTGATTTTTTATTTGCCATGAAGTAAAAATATCCATGACCCTCTGCTTTCCAACGTCTTCGTTATTTGAAATTTAATATGTCAAAACGTGTCACACAATAATGCTTAATATCATATTTTAACAGGCACAAAGAAAACTAGTTGTATTACAGAATGGCACAGACTTTCCGTATTAGTTTTTTATTTCCGTTGGCCTCGGCTAGCTATTCGGATTTGTCACACACTCCTGCCAGCTGCCCTCTATCATTACGTAAAGTATTTTTTAAACATTTTCTTACCTTTTCGGTTTCCTAATTGTAGAACGGAAATAGTTTTTAAGAATATTAAAGGAAAGTAAAACTTTGCCTAAATGGCAATTTCTTTAAAAAAATTGGAGTCTTTTTTTTAAGAAAATGGCGTTTTAAGCACTGCTGTAAATTCGAAATTTAAAGCTCTTCTTCACAGAAAATTTTTGAGTTTTCGAAAAACTTTATTAGAAGTCATTTGAAGTCATTAGACGTCATTAGAAATCATTAGAACTCATATATGCAATATCGTTTACAAATTTCTGGCCTGTAGTTCACGTGAAACCTGTATATATTTCATTAATTTCAACCAGAAATAACGCAAAAACACTTCTTGTAAAACAAATTGTGCATGTCCCTTTTTGAAGAGATGATTTTGGGCAAGACTGTGTCTAAGGAAAAAACCTCTATCTTCAATATTGTAGTTTTAAAATGATTTTTTTTATTTAAAAGAATAGCTAATTTGAATAACTTTTTCGAATAGCTAATTTAGACAATAGACTGAGACAAAAATATTTATCTCCAATTTTGAAATTTTTAATTTCGAAAAATTGGGGATATCAACGAAAAGGAGACCTCCACAATTCTTTAGGACGTAATTAAATTTTGAAAATGTTTCAGGGACTTCATGACAAGAACCCCCAAAATTATAATATGGATATCAGATTCCAGGGTCCCCGACATCAAGTACGATTGGAGAATATCGTTGTGTTGTGACGGGCGTTGTGACGAGCAGACTGACACACAGACGTTTCGCCATTAATCGATTTATCGATATGAAGGACCCACAAAATATGGTTTCTGGCTACATCACGTTTTAGAGGAAGTTATTTTCTATATTTAGCAACTGGATTTATCCACGTTTTCTTTACCAGGACTCGGCAATAGGAGTATTTGGGTAGAAAATTCGCAGTTTTCCGGCGCGCGATTAGAACATTTTCTCTTCTTACGTTAGTAAGTGCGAAAAAGTAAAAACAGCGGGGTGGGAATTCCAATTTTTAAAAAAAATTAGTGAGAAAGTGAGGAAGACAGGGTATTTCCAGGTGGGAGCAAAGCAGAGAGAGGTGGGGCAAGACTGAGATACAATAGAGTAGATAAAAGTAGGCTCCGCAGTAGGACGAGAATAGATGGAACACCTCTTCTCGTCTAATAACTTAATGTCAAAAATATCCTAGCAACGCGGGGTACTTCAGCTAGTATATGATGTACTAAACATGCGGTCGTGTTCAGGTACGAAATGCCAGAGGCGATCAACTCTGATCACCTCTTCATCAATTCTAGATACAGTTCGGAAAGTAGTGAATCCGCTGGCCAAAATAATCTAGTGGTGATAAAGAATGGCATTCTTCAGAGCTGTCATCTATCGGCGCACAATATATATATATATATATATATATATATATATTTTAAATGTATATAATATATATTATTTTTCAGTTTCCTAATAGTATAACGAAAATATTATTTAAAGAATATTAAAGAACGGTAATACCTTGTTCAAAATGACAATTTTCTTTGAAAAAATGGAGCAATTTCTGGCACAATTAAAAAATTATCTAACGTGACTTTCATGCCTCGTATGATAACTAATCGAATATTGTAACATACTGTTACCATCGTAGTGTAATTATAATATAATGTACCATAATATCGTAGAAAGCTATCTCACTACACATACATGTATGTGAGAGAGTAAAAAGACAAACAATATGATCAAAATCAAAGGAAAGGAAATGATTCGCTCAAAATAATCATTGAAAACTTCCTTATAGGACAAGTAACAAACTTTTAATATCTTGGATGTATTATTCAGACTTTGAAGCAATATGCATAATGATACGCAAAAGAAAATAGAAATATTATATAATTATTAAAAACTAACTATTTAATTTCGATTCAATTTTATATTTGGAAATTCACCTTCATCACTGACATGTTTTTTTCTTTAATTTAATCAGTCTAATATTTTAAAAATTTCAAACCTCTGGAGAGGGCATGAATTAATCGCATCTTGGGTATTTTTATGCTTCACCAAAATATTCAACATTCACGTTTATCGGTTTGACGATAAAATAGATCGAAAATTTGTGAGCTTTAAGTTGTTTAGTCGATATTTTAAATGTTTAAATGGTAAAAGCAATGTTATTAGGTTAGATTCACGTTTGTGTATTGGGATTTGTGTTCTTGGTTGAAAATGCTAAAACGTCACAGATTTAATTATTATCTCATTTTTAATGTGTTTTGCTGTGCTTACAGCATTAATATCGTGTTATTTACAACGATACTTTCATAAGTGGAGTAATAACGTTTGAAATTTTTACCAGAATTTTGTTAAATCACAATTCCGTCTCACTCAATTAGATTGAGATATGTAAAAACCAAATTTTAAAAGAAATATTTCTTAACGCAGACCTCAAAAAGTAATCTACCTATCTGAAATTTCAAGGCGATCTAGAGTGAGAAATGATTTATGAATTGGGCGGCATTCATTCAACTGCAATACTTTTCGCGGCAAGCGATTATTTTTATCCACATTTTTTCACATTCATCCATCAATGAACCTTCGTTCAATTTTCCTATAGAAGTCACGCGAGCCAGGGACATCGACAAGTTCCAGAATACTCAACCCTTTCATAGCTCAACTTTCACTTGAAAGAAAATATCATTGAGACTATTCCTTCTTGAGCCAGCCTTACGATATAATAAAAAAAATTGCTATGACTCAGTTGTATGCTACCTGATACAGTTCGCTACATAACGTACGTTACAGTGAATTTAACTCAATGCTCTTAATAAGTGAAATGACAAAGTGAAACAATATTTCAAATAATAGTTGCAGCCGTAAACAAAGTAAGGAACGTAGAAACATCACCCAGAAATGGCTGAAGCCACATCACTGGTATAATGTAGATGGCCTACAATCTCGATAGTGCCACGGACGCACCTTCCCACTGACCATCGGGCTTAAACGAAGAAGTGCACAGATATGGGGAACATTCGACAAGCCAGAATCGCCAGTACTTCAAAGACTAAGGCGGACCAAACGCATCCTTAGAGCAATATACCTTGTTCTACGAGAATAGCGATAACAAGGTCAGTAACCCTGGCGCAGCAAATGATACAACTAAGGCACAACCAGATAAGAATGATTGAATGAATGCAATCATGATCCCGGCATAAACTCTTACTTCGTAAAAGGAGGTCATAATGATAGTGGTTTGGATTCGAGCTTCCAATAAAATAAAAAATGTAATAGCAGTAAACTACATCTAAACTTTGTGCCAGTGAGTAACAGATTCGCACCCATAGAAAAACGAACCGAAAACCGATTTAGCTGCGTAAATGAAAGTGCTCAACAGAATAATGAAAACATAAGAATTCCACCCATTGTTACACGAGGCAGATGTCACGTAGGCCACAATGGTCAAGCCACCCTCTTCCATGACCGCCGACCCCTTGAAGCACCCTGACGAATGAGGCACCCTAACGAAAGTACTGCTATAGACAGAGGTCACGTAGGACACGGTGACGGAGCCACCCCGCGAGGGACCATGACTAAACTAATCCCCGACCTACAAGCCCTAGCTTTTGACTGTAATGACGACTCATGCCAGCACACGCGGAGTAAGTCACGTACGCACTGGTATTTAAGCTCTGCGCCCATGTCTAAACAAGTCAGATCAGTCTCTGTCTCGCTGCCGTGCGGTTGCTCGTCACGAGGTGGCCGAGGTCATTCTTGCTTGTAACTTGTCACTGTTTTTCAGTGTCTATTAAATATTTGTATACGAATCGAAGTAAGTTATTACTGAGAAAACCTTCTCCGATCCGTAACACCGTCGTAAACAATATGCCAAACATATCCGAGTTCAACAGAGAAATTAAAAGGAAAATAACAAATAACAACAGACTAGAAAAATAACCGAGTAAAACTAATGTTCAGAACAAAAGCAGATTTTAGAAAAGACTTCAAGTATTTAATAAATATACAATTTCACACATATAGAGACCAAGTGCACAAAAAGTTCTCAGTCGTTTGTTAAAATCTACATCCTTCCATAACTTAAGAAAAAAATCTCAAACAAAGGGAACTTTTCTAGCCAGCGTAATCGCACTCCACAATAATATTTTAATACCGGTTGTAGCAACAGATTTTGACGGACATGAGAACATAGCCTTAATCCTATAAACAGATTTGTAACATAAGTTTAGAACATGAAAAAAGATGAAGGCCCAAGGGTCCAACACAGTGCTTACGGTGCTTGGACTTCATACATTCAAAAATCAATTGCAATCAATCAATAGCCTGTATCTATTGCTTTAGAGATCACTAAACTGCAAATTGTCCTAGGACAGTCTTCCTCCTATTTATAAAATGTGGAAGGGGACTCGTAGAGCTGATCTGCAAACAAACGAATTGCTCTTATTACCAAAAAATCGTGGAGCCCATATCCAAAAGAACTAAACTAAATAGCTAAAACTTTTAATAGAAATAACCTTCCACCAAGAAATATCCTCACAAAACTTTCCATACCTCACTCCAACCAACAATATCGCATATTTCCCTTCTGACGGTTCACAGCAAAGGAAGAATTGCGCTCAAAGAAATAGTTTGCGCAGTGCGCAGGGTTCCGGAATTGCCG
>BOPP01000186.1:719843-743049 GCA_017312745.1 Gryllus bimaculatus
GCCACATAGGATCAAGTAAGCTAATTTGTCTGTAATAATTACCTATTAAATAAATAAATAAAAATATTATTTCCCTTCCACTCCAATTTCGCAACCAAGACCTAACGTATGTAATCAGTTCAATCAAAACACACCACATCACAATATAAACGCTAATAACAACACTAATGCATTCATACATTAATACACTTTATCTCTTTCTATATTATAAACTTTATTAACACCTTCATCCCCACAATAATTAATAATGTACAAAACTCACTCACATTATTTTTATCTATAATAAGGGCAGTACAAAGTCATAATGAAAAAATAAAACTATTAAATTGGATCTACAATGAAATTAAAAACAAAAAGTAGAATAAACACACTTTCTAAATGACAAATTAATAAAGATAGCTTGCATTACTCAATTAACTTGCAATAACTCAAATAGATTGCAAACTCATTTAAAGCCAAATATTTCTTTCAGCATTTCAGGGTACAATGTAATCATTTATCAAATCATAGTCCAAACCAAACGGTGTCGTATTAATAGTAATTCATAAAACGATTCCATACATACAAACCAACCTCCCACGTACACCAGGTTTAGAAATAGTACGAACAATCATGGCCCCAATAAACAGTAGACTGATACCAGTTACAGCAGCATAGAAACCTCCCAAAATTAATATAAATCATACAAATATAACAGCATTACTTCAACAAAACACCCCCATATTATTTATCAGTGACCAAAATGCTATAAATACAAGCTGGGGATGCAGACCAATACGACAGGTCTCATGCTTTTTAAAGTCACAAGCGATCCAAAAATTAAGTGATCAATTAATCGCACCACCAGAACCAACACAGTATCCACCAGACCGGAACAAGCATCCCGATATCCCAGATATAGCAATAACTAATACAAAAACCATTTTCACTCAGTTCTTCATTTCAAACTAGATTCAGATCATCTATTAATTGTGATCTCAACACATCAAACCCCTCCCCCCCTCCACATCCCCACCTAGGCTCTGCACGCACAAAATATCAAATAGAATAAATTTAAAAATACAATAAATAGTCAAACCACCCAATTTAAAACTTTAAAAAAAAACCATAGAAATAGGACAAACAATAGCGCAAGTACATAATTTGATTATTAGTACAATTAAATCACTAAACAAGGACAAATCTCTTTATAGCAAAAAATCCACTAAAATCCAACTGCCTCAATCCATTTTGGATATAATAAATACCAAAAATAAAACCAAGACGACTATGACGTATCGCTAGATTTCCACAATAAAAATAAATTTTTATTTGTTAAATGGAATAACCAAAAAAAACAATATCTGACTACAAGCATTTAAACTATAATAATCTAATTTTACCCTTAATACAACAAGTCATTCACTCTGGTAATTTACTAAAAAGATTTTAAAAAGAAAATGCACATCCCACAATTGAGCACTCAATTAGGAAAAATGTTCACACTTGTCGACAAAGCAGAAGCACTGGCCAATCATTTTGAGCAAATATTCGCTCCTAATGATACGCCATCACACCCAGATCATAATAATCTTATACACCTGACAACATCCCTAGCTACCATGTTACACACAAAACTAAGTTCATTTCCCCCCGCAAAGTTAAAACTATTAGAAACAAACTCCCAAATTAGAAGAGTGGTCCATTAAATGAAAAATAAAACATAACCCGACCAAATTAGCAACAAAAATCTTCTCACTCACGCCATTTTCAACTCCCGCCCCACTTCATGTAAATAATACCACAATCCCATGGATTCCACAAAACCAAACTATCAAATATCTTGGACTAAATTTCGACATGAGGTTAATTTGGAAAGCTCATATAACCGAAAAGCTACAGCTCAATAAAATAAAATTAATCCAACTAAAGCCTTCACTCAACAACAAAAGCAAACTTTGATTGAACAATACAATAGACTTATATAAAACAACAATTAGAGCACTACGCTCTACGCGTCCCCAATATGGATCAGAACTTCGCAAATAAATATAAACTGTTTTTAAGTGATGCAAAACAAATTCTTCCGAATAGCAAGAAATGCTCTCTGGTTCATATCAAATAGACAACTCCACAAAGAATTAAATCTACCACTTATCTCCCTCTACATAGTCCACCTATCTTATAACTTTATACAAATATAAACTCAATAGCAAATATAAGCATAATAACCTAGCATCAATCAACTATTTCCCAACCCGTATTAAAAACAGATTTCCAGTAGAATCATTTTTAATTTTTTTTAAAAATAGCGAAAATAGTAGATACTCTGTGAATCGCCTACATCAATTTTTAATTAGTATAATTAAATATTAAGTTACAATAATAATATTTATAAGACAACAACATACATATAAAAAGTAATTAATACTAAACCATGTAAACATCAACATAAATTGAATACATTTGAAAAACAATTTTCAATATATCTTAATAAACAGTTTCCTTGCTTGCCGAGAAATATATAGAAATAAAAGTCAAACTATAGAATAGAGAATATAAAAATAAATAATATAGCTTCTGTTCATATTCGCCTTGAAACTGCTTCTCTTGGCGTTGTTAAATTTACCAGTTAATTTCTTTATATATTAATAATACTTAAGTGAATTAAAATATTGAAACAAGTGTTTTAATGTCTGTTTAGAATAAAAAGGAAAGCTTGAATCTTTAAAAAACTACCTTAGTAGCCGTAAGAAAGCGTTGTTACTGCAATGATCCTACGAAACTACCAATAAACGTTACAACTTCTTTTTCGAAGAAATTGTAAAGACAATCTATTCGCTCCGCCCAACCGTTTATCGCCGCGAGGTGCTACCGAGGCCGCGTTATCGCCTCTGCCCTCGGCATTAAGCATATAATGCGAACAATCGAAGCGACACAATGCGAACCTTTCTTTTCGGTATACTTGCGTGCGGAGAGCGAATGGAGTGAATGAAAAAAATGGGGGTGATTATGAGATGGTATGTTCTAATAAACCATTATCTCAAGGAAAAGTTGATAGAACCGATCGCATTGCGGAATTTTGTATCGCTTTTAAAGGAGATGTTGGGACGACAATAAAAAATTGCAAGCTTTTAAAATTTATAAACAATTTCAAATTTTCTGCAGATCTAAAGGGGGGAAAGCCTTTCGATATTGCAGAGTCGAGAACAGCGAATTAACAATTTTGCAACAATTTAAATTTTATAAACAAATTTGGAATATGAACTAGAAAGCCTAAAAAAGGGTATGGGAATTGTGCCTGCGATAAATATATTTATATAACAATTTGACAGTTACAAATTGATTGTTAAACTCTAGTATAATTGTTGCTAAAATGCTAAATATTTACTGGCCTATTGACAGAATTCTGGACAGAAAACGCCCGCTCAGAAATATTTTTTCGCTATGGCGTGCGTGCAGGCAAAATTTCTCGTTCGGCAGGGAATGATGACGATATTTGCGCCTCATGCATAAACAATCAAAGCCTCTGGCCCCCGGAATAGCGACTTTGCCGCCCCATGATAGTTCGCGCTGCACCAATCACGAAATCACCAAGGTTCTGCCTGTAGCGATTGGTCAACGCTGCGTGCCAACGACTTCGTGCCAGATTCGATCGAAGGCTTTGCTGATGTAGATGAATACTGCTATTGATTGATTTTTTTTTTTTTTGGAAAGATGTATGAAAGTATTCAGTGATGCGTAAGAGCTGGTGCGCTGTGGATACTTTATTGGTGAAGCAAAACTGAAAGGGAGGTATGAGATTTATTTTGTTCAAATACTTATTTAATCTTGCAAGAATGAGTTTTCGAATATTTTTGCTAATGATGGGAGGAGACTAATGGGACTATAGATATGAGGATTACTATGGTTTTTGTTCGGTATGGGAATGGGAAGGATTAAGGAAGGTTTCCAGGTTGCAGGATATATCTAAATTGTAGGGAGGCGTTGAATATATTGGTGATATTTGCGATAATGGTTGGGGGTAAATTTAAAAAAATGATAATATAACATTTTATTGGGAGAGCTCTAATGATGTTTGTAATATCCTGAGGTGATATGTATTTAATTTTTTGTGGTATATTGTAATTAGGGGAGTGGGCATTGTTTTGGGTTTAGGGATGACCTGTATAGGGAGAGATGTTGGGGGTGAATGTCTCGGCAAAATGACCGGCTAAAACGTGAGTTTTCTCACTTGTAGAATATTTTTTAACATTGCTGGTAGTTAAGGGAGGATTATGACTTTTTCTTAGTATTCTTTTGGTACATTTCCAAATTGAATTGTTTTGAGTGTTTAAACATTGTATTAGATGGTTATATTTGGTCTGTTTAAAATCTGCTATGGCTATTCGGGAGATATTTGTTAATAGATTTAGTTCAGGTTCTCAGAGAAACTGGGTGCTCAAAGAGGTAGCCAGAGTCTTCTCGTTTTATTTTTGGTTTGAATTATTTTATTTAAGCTTTTGGGCAGTTTAATGAGTGCGTTTTTACGTAGTGTGGCGGGAATTTCGGGTTTAAGTGTGTTTACAGTTTTTGTTATTAGATTCTTTAAGTTTATTATTGCCTGATCTATTTGAGACGAGGTGTTAAGGATTTTAAATTTGTGTTTGCAATTGAATTATTTTCGTACATTTGACCCAATTCAAGTTATACGTGGTAAGAACTGGTTTGAGCGAGGGTGGGGGAGGGTCTCATCTGTGAAAATAATGACCGGAATGTGGTCAGAGTCGAGCTCGATGTGCGGAGTTGAGAAAAACTGGGCTTTTCAGTTGGCTATTCCTATATCTAAAAGTTTAGCATTAAGGTCACCTAAGAGTATAGTGGGTGACTGAGGTGTGATTACGTTACTTAAACTGGCGAAATCAGGCTTTAAATTGGGTGGTTTATAATTTGCAATTATAGTTAGATAGATTATGCAGGAGAGAGAAATTGCCGTTAGTTCAAGCCCAGTGATAGGCATTTGATTTAATTGGTGATATGGGTTAGTATTTTTTATTAAAATGAGTACGCCGCTTGGAGAGTGTATTCTTTCTTGTCTAACTGCGTTATGTCCTAGACAATAAAACGGACAAGAAGGTTTTAAATTTTCAGGGATGCAAGCAATGTCTATGTTGTTGGCTTGTAAGAAATACTATTATTTTATTGCTGATGATAGATGCATTCCAATTCATTTGAGCTATGGCTTGTTGGATATTTTGAACAATGACTAGTACAATAGAGCTATTGATATTAAGTGAGTAGATATGGAGTTGATGATATTGTGTGCGAATGGAGAATTTAAAAAAAACTGTGTTGAGATGAGTTATTTTGGGGGAGTAAGTTTTGGGAGTTGTTAGCTGATTGGTTTCGGATGGTGTTGTTCGTTTGCTGGTTAGGTGCTGATACATAGGTGAAGTTTGGTATGCGGATCGTGTTATCTATGTTGGGAAAAAGTTAAGTGGTATTAGGGGGAGGGGATTGATGGTTAGTTCTCGACTTTTGCGGTGCTTGGTGGGAATTGTTTGATTTATTTTCCAAAATTGTTTTAAAATATGAGCATTCCATTCTTTGGATATCAGCTCTGTGCGCCCCGTCGCAGTGTGCACATTTCGGAAGGTCGTCCTTTCGAGGGCATGAGTCCGAATAATGATTCTCAAAACAATGTATACAAGAAATCGGATGGTTCCAGTTGTTTTTAAAATGCCCGAAATTCAAACATCGGAGACACTCTATTGGTACTTTGACTTTACGCCTTTCAGTTTTTACTTTTAGATTCCATATTACGTTTGTTTTGAGAGTTATTTCAATATTCTGCTCTTCTGAATATAAGGTGGCTACCACTGGGATTGGTGAATTGTTCTTGTGTAATCTGGTAACACTAATGAGAGATGAATGTTTATTTTTTAGATCTTCGTATATTTCCTCTTGAGAAATAGATGCATGAATGTTTTTGTACACCACAGATAACTTTTTGTTGGTTGAGTTCTTGTAAGTGTGGAACTGTTTGATAGTGCTTGTGAAATATTTAATAGCTTTTCCGAAATCTATTTTGATCAAGTTAATTTTTGCTTTGCTGTTATTGAAGGTTGATGTAAACTGGTTAGTGATGTGGGTTTTAATGTCATTGTTTAGTTCTATAATGTTTTCAATATTGATAATACGGATGAGAGGGATTCTAATATTTTCCGAGTTTTCATGAACATTGAGGTTTCGGGATACGGAACTTAATTCACTTTCTTGCAGGTCCCTTAAAAGGTCAAATCAATTTCTAAGAGCAAAACCATAAACTTAAGAATGGCTAAACACGATTGTTGGTTTGGTTGCATGTTCGGATTTGGATCACTATGCCCTCGCTTACCACTGGGCTCTTGTGAAATTTCTGAAAATATCATCACTTGCGCTGGTATTACCGTTGCACTTTGAAGAACTCGCAGTGCTGTTGGCCGACATTTAGTTACTGACCTTATTTAGTTGACCATTAACATTGTCATGTGACATTATTCCATTTAACAAGTGAGGCAAATGCGATGGGGGTAGAGGTAACCGCTGATCTGGTTGATGTTCTTCTAGTAGTTGCTCTGTAATTTGTACGAAAGATGTTTCACGGGCGTCGCCTTTTTGGTAAGCGACCTCCATTTCGCCCTCGGTAGAGTAGACCTGAGCGAGGACATCTAGAATACACTGGCGAATGCCAGCGTTGTCGGTTGAAAATGTTGCACTAATTTATTTTAAATATCAACATCCACACAATTCGTGAGAGTTGTTGATAACTGTTACTGTCGCACTATAAGTTTCACTGGAACACAGAACACAGGTACGAGGCGTGGCGCAGCGCTGTGCGCGTAGGTCTATACTGTGCGACTGCTCGCAGCGGAATGGGTATTCATGGATATGCGTAGTATTTTGCGTCGTAACATTACTACAGCTCTTCGTTTTGCGCGATGTAGCCGCACGGGTTAGGCTAGTCTCCAATATTCGTACTGCCTCGCTGGAGGCGTGGCCGTGCAAAGGTGCGACAGCTGTGCACGTGATAGGTGATGACCTCCCGTGCCGGCGACAGGCGTGCCACCTGTTCAATTTTTAATGCGCGGTCTCGACAATTTATCTACGGCTGCCGCGAAGGCCACAGGGGGCGCGAAGGTCGGCCGCAGTGGTGGTGGGGGGCAAGGGGTGAGGCAGAGCGCGGGCGGCCTAGAGGAGGGGTTGTCCGGGGGTGACATGGTTGTTGGCAGGAGGTTCGCCCTTGGGAAATCGCGAAACGAAATACGAGTATGGATTCGTTGCTGCAGCGGCCGTCGATGCACCCAGTGCAGCGTATGGTGTGACCAAATGATGAAACCATTGCTAAATTCTTGAAAATAAGTTTTTTATTTTGAAGAATTCAAGCTATCGTTCTTGTCTGAGGAATGTTTGAGTATCTATTACGAAAGCTAATTAATGTGTGCTGTTCAGGCGGCGAAATAGTCGAAGAAAAGTTGGGAGAGCATTGTGATGGAAAATGCAACGAAACATCGCCTCTTCTATCTCAGTAGTTTTTGTCGGACAGGAGTGTTATGGAAAAGAGATGACACACAATTGACAAGGATTGTTACTTGGAAAAAGAATTAACGAGTATTGAAGAAGTTGTCACAGTTACCTCTGTCCAAACGAAAACTGGCCCTTTCCATACAAATTCCGTGGCGTTTTGCTACGTGTTTCTACTACATCCAGTGCCTGGCTCGAACCTTGAAGACGTTCAAAACGCTTTTACTCAGCTTTCCGCATTAGCTTGTCGTGACAAGGCGAGCAGCCGTCTGCGATAGAAAACTCCTGGTATTTCGGCAATCCCAATTTTGCGGAAATTTTTAGCTATCCAGGAGCTGGTGCGATCTTTCGGTGACACTGATAACTGATACAAAGAAGTTGACAATCGACTCCAAGGACTTTGCATGAAGAAATTAATGTTTGGTCGGCAGAGAAGAAATTCGAAAAATATCTCGGAGGCGCCAAGTTTAAAATGTATAATATTTTCCTCTGAAACGCCTTCAAAGAACATCAAACGCCCTGTTAAAGAATACAAGGCGCATTTCGAAGTAAACTTGGCCCGGCAAATGTGTCAAAAAGTTCTAAATGGACGCTGAGTAACGGACGACATATTTGGTATTCGGAATGGTTACTGAGTTAACCGGACTTCGATGTATTCGTTTGTTGTGTTTTTTAAATATACAAACGTAATTTTTTAAGCATCTTTCACGCCGCCATTTGCAGCAAGTTTCTAAATTTTGCATTTAGAGTACAATTGATTCAAATAATGTCTTATAATGTTTCTCGAAAACTCAAAATTTTTGGTTGAAAATGAGCTTCACGTTGTGCAATATTTAACAAATATCCTAAACCAACTACAATTTTCAACGAAAAAATGTTTACTATTTTATATTTTCTTAAAGTCATGTTTCATTTCTACCATTAGGGGACCGAAAAATTGAAAAATATTGTTCAGGTGGGGATAGATGGCAGCTGAGATAAGGGTGAGGCACCACCGAAAAACTAACCCAGACCAAAGATTTTGAAAACTAAATACTACAAGAAAGTCTGTGTTATTCTGTAACACTACTATTTTGATTATTTTTTTAAGAACACCTCTTTCTGTATTTCAAACTCTTTTTGCGTTTCTGACAATGAATCAACCATGCTTTTATGAATGCTAATGTATCAATCTATTTGTACTGTCGAGAGAAATCAAGTGAATTACTGTAATAACCTCTGTAGGTGATGAACGTCACTCTACAAGCAGTTCAGTAGCTTAAAAACAAAAATAAACTTATTCAGAAACATTCATAATTAGCGCATAAACGTATCAGAAAACTAATGATATTACAAAATCACATGTTTTCTCATATTATTGCTAACTATTCCCCTACATTATTCTACTGCATAAACCTGCAAAAGTGTTTTCAACCAACAACATGGTTTTCCCTTTCCGAGTTTCTACAATTATCTTGCCGTCTCATACGACTAGGTACGTATACTAGGTCGAACTCGGTCAAAAGGCATAAAAGGGTAATTGCTCTCTTCATGTACACTACCGTCAAAAATCGAAATATCCGTTTGAATCTTCCAAAGCCTCGCGTTCTTTCACATCGGTTGGGGAATATCAATTTTGGAGAAAATCGGCTGAATGGTTTAGACGCTAGCAGTGCCTAGAGACGGACAGACAGGTGTTTTGCCATCAATTTTTTGTATGTATCAAGGACCCACGAAACATGGATTCACGTGTTAGAATTTTTTTAAATTTAATAATACATTTTAAAAATTACGACGCACCCTTGTTGTCTATCCCCAGAAACAGAACGCTACGTAAAAAAGTATTGATGGAAGTAGTTTAAAAAAGTGTGTCTTGAATACATTAGTAGATTTAACTATTATCAATGAAATGAAAAAATATCGTCAGAATTATGAATCATATTGTAAGTATTCTCGTTAAGTCAAAAAGACAGTATGATAATTAGTGTCAGTCAACTGAATCAATACATAACGATTAATGTAAATTCCGTAAAGAGTATTACATTTACAGCGTTTTATCTGTTTTCATAGATGCATGAAAACCATCATATTTTGAAATTCTTACAGACTTTCCAAGAGAGAACTGGCTAAGAATTGTGCCAATCAGTGTGACTAATCGAGAGGAATTGAACGAGTTGAATGGAATCAGTCCTCTAGGTATTGTAAGTCTCCTAAAATGCGTTTTAATTGCTAAAAAAAAAGTACTTAAGAGAAATTTCTTAGAATCATGTGGATGAATCCGCAAGATATGATCAGTTCCACACTAGGAGATTCAAATGCGTCGAATGACTTCACGTTTGTCTTAATTGATAGACGGGAATAGGACTAACCGTGAGTGATGAACAGACGGATAGAGAGACTGATGAGTAGACGGTCGGTCGCACGCACGCAACTTTATTACTATATAAGGATTAAGTTAAAACATATGAATTTTTTAATCTCATTCTTGTTTGTGGAGCGTTTTGTTATTCGAATTACTCCGCGTGCGTATTCTTTACAACAATAATCAGGATAAAAAACAGGACGTAAACGTTTACCACATTCTACCTTTCGTCATGAGTAATTCATTACTTTTATCTCGTACATATTCATTTCATCTGGGTAGGATTATGAAGGGGACAAAAATACAAAACATGTTGCTGTGTGATATTTACTTTGTAACTCTGCCCGCAATGTGTGAAGTTCACAGTAAACTTACCCCTTAAACACACCCCTTAACTGGCAACGATGATGAAAGAAAGTGTAATTTACTAATTTTATGCTTGTTTTTACCATGCTTCTTGTTAATTTTTCATACATCAATTGAATTAAGACCAATAAAAAGAATTCTGATTACTAGAAATTACCGAAGATACGAGAAGTGAGCTAGGGATGGAAATCGGTGCAAGATTAGCGAGTGCAGGACGTAGGTGTAGAATGTGCGGGGAAGCTTGCGAGCGAAAGTTGAGGTGGCGGCCGCAGCGAGCAAGGGAATGTGGGCCTGAGCGCGCTCGGCCAGGGAAATACCAAGAAATACGAGGAGAGCAAGGGATGGAGAACGATGCACGCAATGGGGATGTGAATGAGTTGGTGCAATGGACACCACAAACACTTTTCACAGTTGGGACCCGGTTTCGATGTGGATTTCCTGGTGAGCAAACAGACCTCGACAGGCAACTCCGTGGCCATCGCATCTCATTCCACCATTTCTCTAGCATTCACTTCCCATTTTCATTATCGATGATATACTCAATAATACTCTCTAGATAATCATTCATGGACCTCAGTGGCCTTATTTGAATGGCCTGTAAACTTCAATAAATAACTAACTAAACAAATAAATAAACAAATGAAGAATGGATGAAGATTGGACCATTAACCTGATTAAACCACTAAGCTGTTTTTGGACAAAGAATGGAAGAATGAATGATGATGTATGCATAATGAATAAATGAATGGTGAATGAATGATGCCTGAATGAAAAATGAATGAAGAAAAATGAATGATGATGCATCAATGATGCATGAATGGTGAATGAATGATGAAAAATGAATGATGATGAATGAATTATAATGATGATGATGGTGAATGAATGATGATCATGAATGAATAATGAATTAATGAACGAACGATGACTAATGAAAGGAAACAGGTGTAGAACGAACAGTAGAGGGCGTTGCGTGAGTGAGTTGGGCGCGCTCAATGCCTGAAGCCCGAGGGCTTCAGGCGGCGGCCGTAGCAATCCGGTGGCACAATGCGCTGAGCTGAATGCGAACGGCTGCCCCCCCCCCCGCGGCGCTGCGGCGTACCTGCACAGCCTCAAGGCCCCTCCATACGAATGCCCACAAGCGGGCTAATAGCGAGCCAAGGGCGGGCCACTTGGCGAACCCTCTCACTCCAAACGCCACGTCGGTCTCTCGCTACGCATTCTGAGAATTGGGGTTATTAACTAAAATTGAGATCTCTCTAGCTGCTGAGAAGAATTTTCTCTGCAACAGGCACGGAAAAAACGAAACAGAATGCTTACGGCAGGTTTTTATTCAGACGTTCTTTGTTAACCTCCACATTGGTTGTGATAAAAATAAATAATGAATCCTCACATTTCTCGGTATGATACTTGTGTCTTCTCTTGAAAAATGTACGAGAGATTTACTTAATACAGCTCTTTGTTCTCCCGGCACCCAATAGAAAGCAGGGTTTCACTGTTCCAGATATTATCAAAGTGAAATCAAATATTTTACTGCAGCTGTTCTCGTCGTATTGGATTATTTTCGCATTAAAATCAGAGAAACAAAAGCCGAGTAGGTATGGGATAATAACTCAGTAACCCTAGGTATATTCAATTAACGAGATAGAATAAATATATTATTTAATTAAGTAGCTCTGTATGAAGCAATCATACTTTTGACGTTCTTAAGTTCTGTGTAATGAAGTATTTTATTCCTTCAAATATTGTTGCTATATAAAAGGGAAGTGTTTTTAGATAATATTAACCAATTAAACTTGGTGCCGATCCTTTCATCTGGTGCTATAGTTTAAATGAGCAATTGATTATCTCTCAAAGATCCTTAACGCTCTCGTCCGAAAAAAAATTAAATGAGGAAAAATTTGTTTTGTCATGGATTTTTTTTGAATATTCTTCAAGATTTAAAAAAAGTTTTAAAGTTAAAAAAAGATTAAAAAATAGTTCTTTACTGAAATGCATTAGTGACACCTCACTTGCCTTGATTTGAGGGAGGGATCAGAAAATATCTGTCCGTGAGTTACGGGCGGAAGGGCACTTAGATTGTTGATTTCGGACTCTGAAAGGTAAGGTCGTTAGTCCTGTAAGTGTAGTGTATGCTTTTCGTGAGAGGTGGTGATGATCACTCCCCGCTGGATGGTGAGAACCAGCGCCAACCTACATGTCGGCCAGCGGGGGTTTCCTCAACCAGGTATATTCCACCTACGGACACCGCCCCAGTCGGGCCAAGCTCTAAGCTCCCGATTGGTCTCCCGGCATGTGAGGAAATGTAGTGCATGTTTGTGTGTGTGTGTGTGTATACGTTAAAGGTGAGGGTAGGGCAAGAAAGAGGAAGGATATTTCGCACGTGTTCCGTTTATCAGGGTATTGCTCTGATGCTGATCGGAGAAACCATGAAAAACTACCGATTAAAGTATCCGGCCGCTAGAATTCTCCTCCCGATTGCGACTGAATTCCACCAAGCTTAGTAGCTACTGTCGAAAATTCTGCCACCGTTGAAACCTAAGACCTCCCGGTCTTACAGTCGATGCCCTGAACCACCTCTTCAGGTCGGACACGTGGATCGCGCAGGTTACCCATTTATTATGTGTAGGTATGTGCTGCTTTTGTTTTTGTAATGAGATGAATACATTAATGTGTATTAAATATTTAAAGAATATTTTACTTCATTATATCTACTAACCTCTTTGCAAATTATTATACTTCTTTCTCCGTTTCGGGCGAAACACTAAACTTCACGACTTTAACTTCTTAGAAGCCTCCTATGGTTTTTTTCTTCTTTATGTTTTATCTTTCCTTTTGAAAAAGGCCTGCTTTCATACAAAGTGAGCTTGCACATATTTATGGGAAAGCATTTTTCGCTTCTGTTCACAATTTGCGAGTCAATCCACTAACAATATTTACGAAGCTAGGGTGAAAGCTCGCACCACACATGAAAATCGAGAACCAGCCTCTTTATTTGGGTGGCAAACGCGCCGCTGCTGGGGCGCTCTCGGTCTCCCCCACCTCCTCCTGCCATGTTTTGGTGTCAAGAGTCGACATCGTAACTTCAAAGGTCTGAAAGGTTTCGCAGACGGCGGAGGAACTCGCTGCTCTCGGCAGCCACACGATCATATAATGCGATGGGCCACGCAGCCGCCAGGGCGTAGGCGACTTTTTATGACGCGACGCGACGTGGAGCGGCCGCGGCGGCGCTCTTGGGGTACGAACCGGAAACGCGCGACAACAAACTTACGTTGGTATAAATCATAGAGCCCCGAGTGCGCTGAAAGGCTCCCATGTGAACCCTTCCTGCCTGCCCTTTCTCCCCTTTCAAGAGGACTCGCGACTTCTTTTTTGGCAGTTCGGCTGGTTTATGGCGATGGGGGGTGGCTGATGAAAGAAGTGTTTGGGTGAGGGGGTGTTTGTGGCGCGTCAGTAGGCTTGGAACTTCTTGTGTGGTGTTGTTGAGGAGCGTAAACAAGATCAAGGTTGGAGGAGTGGATGGAGATCGGCGACAAATAGCAGAGTGTCAAATTTTTAGTTCAGGTGAACATGCTGGGGAGGTGAAAATGAAAGATTATGTTGATTTTTTAATTAATTAATTAATATTTATTAAGAAGAAAGGATATTAATTCATTACGTGTGGATTCAGATTAGAACTGAAGTTAAACAGTATTGCGTGGGATTCAACAACTGATTTCATCGTCGCTCTATTCCTAAAAAAATGGCAAAATTTCTTAAATTATTATTTTAGAAATTATAAAATTCAATTTTGGAAATAAGCCACGTGCGTTTATTTATACAAAAGTTGAAATAGCGAATTTTATTCTGTGATAAAAAAGCAAAATACTAATTATTTTTACAGAAGTAGAATAAATGTAATCCTTGATTTTAAATCGGCAAAATAAATCAATCTTTTAGATCATCTTCGAGCTCATACGAGTTCGCATAATGTTTTTTTGATGCGAGAAAGCACTTAATCATGCAAAAGATCTACGGGATCATTGCCAAATTACTGTAGAGACGTTATCTAGTCACTTTTGTGATAGTCTTCAAATAATTCACAGCATTTTTAGAAACTGAAACGTTACGAGTAACAACATGTCCAGCTTGTAGGTATTGTGATGAAATGAAATTTTGAGAACTACTCAAAACGTAACGGTAAGAGTATTTGACTTCAAAGATTCAAGATCTACTAGCTGAGAGGATTTCTTAAAATTAGTATTAAATCGTCTTCATGTTTATATTTTTTTAAATATTTTACCTTATTCGACCTCCATTACTGTATAATTTTATAACGGGTAATAATTTTCATAATGAAGGTGTCTATTAAAGTCAATATAATACCATTAATCATGTAGGCGTTTTGTAACGTACAAGCTCGTGCGTTGGAAATGTACATGAAAAAAAAAAGAAAAAAATAGCAGACGCCCGCGACGCAGCTGCGAGGAAGGGGGGGGTCGTAGGCATTCGCGCCCGTTCGTCTATTGAGGCGAGGGTCCTATAAACGTTTATGGCAGGACACCCCCGCGCCAATATGTGAAGTGTGCCGCCTATTCAAGCGGCCGCTCATAAAATGAACCCCAACGCTGAGTGCGCCTCCTCGGGGGGAGAATTTACAACTCAACCGTCAGCGGCGCCACGTGCGAAGAAAAAAAGCCGATAGTTTTTTACAACAGAAACGGACATTCTGGCCGTTAAGAAAGAGTTCCCGTGTGATTGTCAGACACACGCCTCCACTCTGCTTCGGGAAATTCAACCCCGCGTATCGGGAGGATACACGTTCTTTGGAGGGAGGGTACCGAGGTTTGATGTTACTAGGCCGCCGCTCGGTAAAGGACTGGATGGCTGGAGACGGCCCGGGAGTAGTCGATTCGACTGGATGGTGGAGAGGCCGGGAGTGGTCGATTAGACTTTGATGGTTGGAGACGGCCGGGAGTGTTTCGATTCGATAGTCGGTCACGATTATTCACTTTCGATTGCTCAGTCAATCAAGTAGCATTCGAAGCATATTGCGGAGAGAATTGTTGACTTCCATTCATCGCCGATGATCACGTGGCTGCCTGAGGTTGGAGACGCCGATTGGAGTAGTGAGCCCGCGGTAAAGCGCGGCGACATCAAACGGGCCACGCTGGGAGCCCCGTGTTCATCGCCTCTGCCTGGAAGGGGGTGGCCCCGAACAGAGACGACGGGCGACTACACCACCGGGCGTGCAAAGAGGCCCGCCAACAGAAACGAGGGTAAATAAATCCGCTTGGCTCCCGCATAAATGCGGTCGAACATTTACTGAGCGAGAGCGAGGGGGTGGAAAGGGTGTCTTCAGAACAAAGTAACCATGAATACCCATTGTTTGTTTTTATTGTATTAATTTAAGTAGATGACCATGTTCATAATGAAGAAAAGGGTCGGTTTATATTTTTTATTAAAATTTGTAAAATCATTGTAATTCATCATCACCATCATCAATTTTTTTTAAGTAAATATTTGTTAACGCAAATGTTTTTGACCATTATTATTGAAATTCCCATTCCCGTTCCAGGCAGACGCAGAGACGCGTAGGGGGTTACAGCGTAGAGTTCGAAAGTATTTTAAAATGTTTGAATTTCTTAAAACGTTAGGATTTGTGTTACACTATTTAAAATTATTACGTTCTCCTTAGTAGCAGTGGTCTCTTTTAACCATGTATTAACCACCACTTTTAACCATAATATATTTCCCCCCGTGTATTATAACCTCAATGTTCACTTATAAAAAATTGAAATAATCGCAGAGCAGAGGCCCAAGAACTTCACCTTTCGGTCTTTTGAGCTTCAGTTCTTCTTTCCTTCCACTTTTCCAGTAGCATTTCTCAATTTCAAGCAATATTAAGGGGAAGCCCTCAGAACGACAGGGCAGGCAGCTTCTGAGCCTCAACTAGACGCACAATGAAAAGACCTCACTTTCTGAGTTTCCTTCTCTTCGTTTTTTGTTTGTTTGCTGTTCTTGAAGAATGTATTTCAAGAGAACTGACTTTTTAGTTCGTCGTGGAGTTCGTTAGTTCTTAGTGGAGAGAAAGAAAAACTAGTTTCATAATTTGATTCCTCAAATTTCAATTAATTAAAACGTACATTCAGTTGATTAATAAAAAAGCAAATCTTAAAATTTGTAAAAATTTGTAAACTACTTCTATACACTGAAAATTGCTTATTACATTGGTTAAACTACTGCATACACAAATTAGAGAAGGAAAATACTACATACGGATTTTATTTTGATTTTTCCAGTTTGCAACAAATAACATATTGCAATTTTTGTATCTGTCATGGGAATACACAGAAAAGGAAATGATCCCATTAAGTTTGGAGTAACTCAAGCTTTAAGCACGTGTTTTAACCGAGAGACATATTTTTCCCTCGGTCTTCTCTTTTTGGCTCTAATCCGCAAGAGATAAACAAACTGAAATGCTTGTCAAAGTTGCCTTTTTACTTTGCGTTGGAAATGTAGTTTGGTGGCTCCTGTCAACTGCATCTGCCACAGAAAAGCGAGCCGCAATGAACACTCCTCTTTGGCCGCTTCTTTGTATCCACCAGATTAGCATCCGCTTATTCGTCTGATAGAATCTCTGAGCTTTCGTACCAAAGCAGAGGTAACAAACGCCGTAGCTGACTTTGTTTCATTTACAGTTATCGAAATCTGCTTTTTTGAAATTTTGAAATTCTAAATCTTCCGAAGTACAAGTAGTTGATTTGCTAGAAATCAATACTCGCCCGTTTCCTGATAAGTTTGATCTATTGAAACTTCAATCTACTGAAATAAACTTACAAACTTCTTGGGCACTAGAGGGATCCAAAGTGACATTTTTTACCAATGAATATATATTGGAAAATTGCGTGAAACGGAGTTACATGTTTTTTTTGTAATTTGCATTTGCCTCTGACTCATCATGCACAGATATTTTACAGATCGTGTTATAATTCAGTCGAGAAGACACCATGTTCACGCCAAATATCTGTGCAAAAGGGCATGTCTCAAGCAATCAATGACAAATGTCACGTAGGTATTTGCATTAAATGCAGGCAAATGCTATTTCTCACTATATGTTTCCGGGAGAAAAGTAATCATTTTTTCTCCGTCTGAATGATTGAGAAATTTGTGAAATTTATCCTGAGTCATCATGAAAAAATACTTAGATTTGCAGGTTATTGGTTTTCTGGCACTAACAGCACTTCTATAAGTTCTTTGTCTATAGTTGAAAATGTTTTACTCTCTACCTACCCTAAAAGTTTGTCAGTTTTTTTCGAGACAACGTATATTTGTATGTTTTATACTAGCTTAATAATGGTGTAGGTGGCTCAGGTCATCAGGTGATGTCACTGCAATGCCCCCGATCAGAAGGTTCGGGTCCTGGCAGTACTTGGATTTTAAGAAGCTCGCTAGATACGAGTAGATGGGTCGAATTCAGCTGCTGCATGGAGAATTTCAGCGGTCGGCTGCTCTAAACGGAGGTTTTAGTGGTTTTCTTCGATCATCTGCCGAATGCCGGAGCAGTACCTAACAAATGAACCACGACCACACACTGTCTTTAATCCTTCTTCCTTTCTTTTCATGAACTTAAATTCCATTCTTGCCGGGAGAGAAGTCGGGATAGTAGAGCCTGTCCCTATTGGGTCGGTGCCCCGCTAAGGGGAGATATCTGGACGGAAAAACCCATCCAGACGAGTAGGTTGGTGCCGTATCCCACCATCAAGCGAAAGAAGACCACCACCACCACCTTCCGTGATAAAACATGCACTACACTTTCAGGATGAACGACTATTGCAGTTGACGCGGCCTAAATGGAGCATTGACGAGAGCGACGCACGCCACGCCGCGAAGCTTCCCTCCGCTGCCGGGCACTTCGCTGCCGCTCGGCTAACGCTGGACTGACGCTGGACTGACGCTGCCTCGTTCGCTTCAGCAGTGTCGGCCGATGCAGGACACGCCGTGGGAACGACGCCGGTGTACGTTGCAAGAGCCAACGAGGGTGCTGAAGGAAAGTAGGCGGGATGGAGGTGGGTTGGAAGCGGGGCGTTTGTGCATGCCGTGAAAAGAATGGGGACAATCGATTTTACTCTCCTTTTAGTTACCAATTTAAGTCATATAACACTTTTATGTTTTATTATGGAACGATTTTCATTTACAGGATGGATATCATATACAACATCTATTATCACTAGTGCCCTGCAGCAGCGAAGAAGGTCGCTGGACAAAATCACGTAAAATACTTTCGCCAAGACACTGCCCAAGAACAACAAATAAAATACTTTCTATAAAACTGCAGTAAAATACATACTTGAACACTTCATGAGTACTGGAATGACGTATAGTATGCACTAATGCACAGTCCAAATGTCCTTTCACATTAATAAAATAAAACAAATTCCTTGCACATAACGCATGATGTGAAGACTTTTCTTAATTTTCTGTCAACTTCTGGGGACAGCAGCAATTAGTAATCCAAATGTTTTGTAATTTTCCTGAATTCCTGGGTCATTTAAAAAAGAATAGACACCTTGTCAGAGTCTTCAATGTTTTGTTCTGCACGGAATGGAAATTAGTAGAATGTTTTTAAATTTTGTTAATGTATCTAACAAAAATTTGACACCTGTCAAAAGGTCGGAGGTGGCACACCATTCTGTTGATTGGTGCGCGAAGAGGAAATTAGTAATATAGATTTCGCCTTCTTTACGTTTGTTTACTGTTCAACAAATCAATTTCAGTTGATATCAACAAAAATTTGTGACTTCTTTTACCTTTTTATTAAAACAGTTGTAGAGCCTTGTTTAAAGTATTTATGAAGCCATATTAGCTGCATGTTTGAGGCAACTATAAGGAATATTGTTTATTAAGGTGTCATTGTTCATGACTTATCCCAATTTCTGATATGCATTAATGGTTTGGTGAATCGGTGATTTTGAAGATGTGATGAAGCAATTGAGGTGAAAAAGGCAGAATCACTAGAAAACCAGTCGTTAACGTACCTTGTTCACTTATAATTTCCTACCCATCCACCGGCAGAGCGCGGTTCTGTTGTTGGAAGGCTAGTAGTCTGTGCCATCACATCACGAGTCGATGTAACACGAAGGAAATATTGAGGAGGCAGTGAAGAAGGGATGAAATTTAAATGTAGTAGAAGCCAAAAAATAACATCTAGAATAAATCGAGTTGCCATCGAGAATAAAGCAAAGTCTGTGGTGGTAAACATGAGGGGGTAATAGTGGCAAAGATTAATTGACTGGTTGGTTGATGTTTCCGGGCACAGTAGTTTCTTCGGTCAATATTCCCATGATTGTAGTGAATTTTTATTCCGGGAGGGCCGGTATCTTCCAAACAGGAAAGTCAGATCCTGTGCTTACTTATACATCGACTTGCTGCGTATTTCCCACCAGAAGATATCTCCCCCTAGAGGGGCGTACTCTCCTCCGGGGTAATCTCTAAGTTTCGTGTGTTGTAGTTTCTGACATGTGTGATAGATTAGTGGATGTAAGTGTGTGTATGTGAGTAAAGGGAGGCGAAAGAGATTAGAACAGATATGACAAGGAAGATAAGAGAAAAAAAACGAGAGTGGTCGGTGGTCCATTTGTAAGGGTACTACTCCGGCATTCATCAGGTGTCGAAGAAATCACTGTAAATGACCGATCAGAGCCGTCCGCTAGAATTCTCCTGAAAGGCCGGTCGCTGAATTGGACCAAGCTATGTAACCAGTATCAAACATTCGGCTCACCAGGACTGGAACTCTAAGACCTCCCGGTGCAGTTGCTGCAAAGTCTGCTCCTATGAGCTAAAGTAGCCCAATACGGCATCTTCGGAATAAGGACGAAAGAGGTAGTGGAGATAACGAAGAAGAGGAACGGGAGTACGGTACAGCGACCACAAGCGCGCGTGGGCAGTGCAGGTGGTGTCTGGAATGGCCTAGTGATGAGCTCAACAAAATAGCAGAACCGTTAAGGCCGGCAGGGAGCATGAAAACCACAAGAAGAGAGGTCAAAGGGCAAATAACGTGAAGAGGAGTAGGGCCAAGTGGCGCGGGAAGTGAAGATACGGGCGGCGCTCAGGGTGGCGCGGGCGGGACACAAAGAGCCCAAACGGCCAGAGGAGAGTCAGCTCCTATACTAACTCGTGGCAACAGAGAAAGACGCTCGTGGCAGAGACGCTATTGACACTAGGCCTAATTTTTATACTTACGCATTCTAGGTCGCGTGGGGCGGTATCGTCGAGTGGCGACGGAAGGAGTGCGATTAGAGAGTGCGAACGTCGCAGGAGGCTGCTTTTATAAACTACGGTAGCGGAGGTGAATGACCAGATGGATCAACACCGCTCTCTACAAATCACCACGTGACATAGGATATTTTACGTGCAATACATACATCTATTCGACTGCTATTTTACTACGAATATTCGTATGAAAATTATATTTTAAACTCTAATATTATATTTATATATTTGTATTTCCGTTATTGGGAGTATTGGATTATTTTAAAATGCTTTTCATTTTCCACTCCGCTTATTATAAAATTTAAATGGTAGCCATTTTTAGAATGATAGATCGGGATAACACATAACAAGCATATACATTTTATTGTTGGATTTAAAACTTATATTCACTTCAAAATGGTTGTTTTGGAAACTTTGCTACAAAAAGCATATCAAACGTTAGTTAAAGCGCTACCCAGTTATGGCGGACTGTAATTCCATTTGGTTTACTCAATGAAAGATTTATTATTATGTAACCTTTACGTGAAATACACTTAAGAGTGTACACAAAATTAAAAATAATTGAGAATTTTATTAAACAAAAACAAATATAAGAAAACCATAAAGGTTATTCACTGCAAGCATGCAAGCCAATATTTTGGGCGCAAATATTTATTTTAAAGATTATTATTTATTTCTACGTATTTGAAATTTACTTCATTTAGAATATCTTTGACCTATAAGATGATAAGCCGGATAATTAAATTTTTCAAGAAAGAATTAAATCTTGTCATCCTGGTAGACTATGTAGTAAGTAAATTAATAAACAATCCAACTCATTACTTGATAAACAAATATTTGAAATAATTCTGTGATGTGAATAATGAGACCTCCTGACTTACTGTCGTTCAATGTTATAAAATTTAGACCAAGTTCATAAATATACATGTACACGGTTCTGAACCTATAGCAAGAATTTGACTTAGCAGATCTTTTCGAAGATGAATAGAATTATTAGAATAGCCCTTGACGTATTTGTCCCATTTTCAGAAATAAATTATCTTGGCATGTTATTCATTCCGACAAAAGTTATATTAATAATTTGGTTAAAATTAGTAGTAATGAAACACCATTTATTGTCTAGTTTTATTTGCAAAGGTGTCGTTATATTTAAATACTATTTGCATTCGCAAATGAGATTCCAGTCTGCAAAACATTATTTGCCCGAGGTGGGATTTGAACTTCGGCGCATGCAGTCCGCCAGCAGTCGTGTTGCTCGTAAGTACCGTGTCCACCATCAGTACAGTTTGTTTACTAAAGCTCTGGAATATTCGAAATATTCAAAGTTGAACTTGTACATTTTTCTAAATTTAAGATATTTTTACACTTGAAGCCATATTTGAGAACGATTTTTCAAATGACCTAGGTGTTTCATATAAAGTTTCCCTGAAAGTAGATGTTTCAAACGCACAAGGCAGCAAATTGCCCAGATTGGCTGCAAAAGATAAAAATTTGTATGCGGTTTGGGATCTACTTGTTGTTCACCGAAGCACGGAAGAGAAAAGTGTTCTTGAGGAAGGTGATTTTTCCTTATCAAAGACCTTTAAAACTTGTATTTTATCTGTACTACTTTCACAAGAAAGACGCCGAACTCTTTTTAGCTTAAGGATTACGTCGACTGCCAGATAGGACGAGGAAGAGGAAGGAAAATTGCGCGCGGTCTGCGGCTCGTTTCTTAGGGTAACGATCCGGCATCCGCCTGGCGTTGATTGGGGAAACCACACAAAACGATCAACCAGAGCAGTCGTGCTCAGGAATTCTCCTCCTTACAGCGATTGAGTTTGAACCATATTTTATGGCTAGGGACGAAAATTCACCAACGTCGGAACTCGAACCACGGGATCGCTACAAAGGCAGCGGCAATGCCCACCCTAAGACGTTTCTTTTCCTGCAATGTCACATAACTTTGTATCCCCTGCGAGAACGGTTGGCTCGCCTCAGGCCAGTTGCGCCAGCGTGGGCGGTGACGAAGGGCGCTGGCGAGCGTGGCCGCCCCGCCGGGTCTTGTCGCTTTTGTTTCCGCTCGGGTTTATTTTTTGGCCCAGGGGCCGTTTTATTCACGGCTTTCAACGCGACCCGACAAAAGCGCGCCCATGTGCCCGCGGGGGGGAGGGGGGGCGAGCGGAGGCAGAGGCCGAGGCGAGATGTGGGGAAGCCCTTTCTCCCGACCCCATGAGGCCTCAGGGCACGTTAGCCCCTCCCTTCCCTCCCCGTTTATTCCGCACAAGATCGTACACGTGAGCGAGATAATATTATTTTGTTTGTTTGTAAAAAGCAGACAGTACGATGGAGACTTTAGGGGAAAGGTTTAGAGCTCTAAATTGTTACGTTCTTGGAACGTGAGATGAGCAGCGAATTTCAAGGTGTTGGAAGGGAATGGAAAGCTTTTCATTTCCGAATAGTTGAAATTGAAGAGATGATTCTTCTCTAATATTTTCTATTTCTGTTTGTCTCGTATACATCTTTCACATCAATAAACGTTGGACGACTCTATTATATCTACCAGAATGACGATCAACTCTCTAAAAACATGCTTTTAATTGCTTTTTTTTAATTAGAAATTCATTGGGATACAATCTTATCATGGTATTCTTCTTCTTCTTCTTCTTCTTATTATTATTATTATTACTGCTTAACTATATATATATATATATATATATATATATATATATATATATATATATATATATA
>BOPP01000186.1:756390-774089 GCA_017312745.1 Gryllus bimaculatus
CCACAGACAGTTGAAGATGAGAATGAGATAACTTCATGAGTTACTAATCTTTTGAACAGGACGAAGTCTGGTCGGGTCCGCTAGTATAGATAATTTCAATTAAATAGTTTGGCGTACCGATTTCGACTAATTTGAAGTATAGGGCTGGATGCCATACTCTGTTAAATGCTTGTAGAAATCTAGAAATACAGTGGTGGTGTGAAATCCTTTTTGGAAAGCCAAATGGAAGTGTTCATTAGTCTCAATAGCTGGTGCGTCATTGAGTGTTGGGATATGAAACCGAATTGATGATGTGGAATTCAGATATTTTTATTTATATGTTTATTTAGTCTGACAATAATTAATTTTTCTAAAATTTTTGACATGATGGGTAAAAGACTGATTTTCTGCACGTGAATGATTTTTATTTGGTTTTGCTATTGGATGTATTATTGAGTGTTTCCGTGAGAGGGGATAATAACCTGTTCTTAGTATGGAGTTGTATATATTGTTTAAAAATGCTATGGTACTGTTTGGTAATCTTTTGAGAATTGTAGTAATTCGGTCATATCCCGGGGATATTTTATTAGGCAATTTTTGATTATTTGTTTAACTTCATAGAGGGAGATGAATTTAATTCTATGAGAAATGTTGTATAAAGGAGCGTTTGAAAATTTTAATATTTCATCATGTTTGGCGTTTTTATGGACGCATTAGGAGTGAATGTCCTAGCAAAATGGACAGCTAGAATCTCGGTTTTCTCCATAGGCGAATGTTTTCCCAGTATCAGTTCACAGTGGGGGAATGCTGTTCTTTTGCCTTAGAATTTTCTTTGTGAATTGCCAAAGAGAATTATTTTTAGTATGTAGTCCCTCAATAAATTGATTATATTTTTCTTGGTTGTATTTACTGGTTGCCTTTTTGCAGATATTTGAAGATGATTTAATTTTTTTCAATTCTGGGATTTTAGAGTGTTCCAAAGCCTTCTGGATTTATTTTTAACTTTTATTAATTCGGTAATACTGGGAGGTTGTGGTTTTTGAAGTTTTCTTCTGGTGTCTAATGTTGTATATTGAGAGTCATTGATTGTTTTTATTATTAAATTATTTAATTTAGTGATTGCTTGATTAATTTCAATTGGCAAGTTTTAAAAATATTTCCAGTTTATATTGTAAGTATTCAGCGGAGGAGGAGGAGGGGATAGATGTTTTGTTAATGTAGTTGTTATAACAACTGGGATGTGGTCTGAGTCTAATTCATGATGAACTGTGGATTGGAATTTGGTATTGCTATATCTAATATATCGGGGTTGTTATTGGGATCATTCGGGAAATGGGTTGGTTCTGTGGGCGTGAGTATTTTAAGCTGCATTGTGTTTTGTGTTCTGCTTTAGTATTCACCGGCAGTGATTCTGGTCCGACTTCCCCAAGCAGAATGCTTTGAGTTTAGATCTCCTAAAATGATGAAAGGATTGGGAAATTGTGGTAATTTATTGATAGAGGTAGTTTTTATCTTTATGTTGGGTGGTTTATACGTGACTGCAGTTAGTATTTGATTATTGTTATATGTTAGATTTATCCACATTTTTTCAATACCTGGAGTGAGTGGCAAGATTATTTGGTGGTGTTGAATACTAAACTTAATCAAAATTAAAACACACCTCCATAAGTTTCGTTTCTGTCGGCTCAGATGATTTTGAATCCTGGTATAGTGTATGTTTTGCTTGGACTCAAATGCGTCTCGGTGATGCATGGGATGTCTATCTTTTTTGCCAGTAGGAAATGTTCTAGTTCGGTTTTTTGTTTACTATGCCATTTGAATTCCAATTGAGAATGGTTAAAGCTTTGTGGTATGAATCTTCCATAATTGCTACTAGTTGTGGAGGCGATGGAGTTCTGAATACTTTGTATTATTGTTGGAAATAGCAAGTTGAAGAGGTTACCTATGTGATTGGTGATAAATTGTGTGATGTTGATAATGAAGGAGTTATTGTTGTCGTATTGTTTAAATTGATTGTTTGTTTGATGATTGTGACATTGTTGACGATAAACATTATTTGCATTCATTGATTGATAGTGATTATTAATTCTTTGAGTGAAATTAGGAATATTGTTAGTTGTAGGCAAGGATGGAACGTTCGTTGAGTCATAATGGAGTGGTGGCGTGCGTGATTGTTGAGATCTGGGACTGGAATTTACATATTGCTGTTATTTCCCACTATGTTCCTATAATATGTACATTCTTTGGACCTGAGGTCAGTTCTGAGCTTCCCCATGCAATTCTTACAAGTAGTTTATTTCTTTGATGGACAGTTTGCTGAAAGGTGTTTTTTTGCACAGAACACACACGAAACTTCGTAGTTACAGTTATGTCTACTGTGTCCATAGTCTAGGCAACGGTAGCACTGAATGGGACCTACAGTTTTCTTTCTTCTTTCCGGCTTTACTATGGAGTTGCAAATGTATTTTGATTCCAAAACACTTTCTATTATTTCGGTGCCGTTGAATTCTACAGCGACTACTGGTATGGAGGCATTGTTCTTGTTTAGTCTCGTGACCTTTTAACAGATGGAAATTGAGATACGATGTCTTCGAAAATTCCGTTTTCCGGAATTGTGAGATGAATGTTTTTTATCACAATTGAATATTTCTTTACACTAGGATCTGAGTATGTATGGAACGTTTAATTATAATTATAAAGATATTTAATTGCAACTCTGAAGTGGATATAGTCGCGTGAATTGTATTTTAATTTATTTCTTGAGTTAGTGGTAAATATAGTTCATTAACTTAGTTTGATTTCCTTATAAATCTCGTAAGATTTCTAATTCCTGTAAATAGATAGGGCGGATTTTTGACTCTACTGTTACTTCAGAAAACTCTTCATATAAAAAGCTGAATCTATATTGACACATCTTCATTATAGTGTTTTGCAAAATGTTACGGGTTCATTCTGAGAAAGTTCTGTCGAGGTCATGCGTTGGCGTCTCTTCACTGGCGTCGCCGCTGTCCTCGCGTTTCGCTTGCCTGCATACCTTGTTTTGTTCGTCACAGAAGGTTGATCGAGGTTTGTGTTGTGATGAACCTTGCGTCAGATTAGATCGGTGCCGACGACGATCCAGTCGTATGAGAACTGTTGAATGAGTGTTGTTGAGGCTGGGACGTGCTGTCCTCGATGTACTCCATCCTGCTGCCCGTAAAGTTCAAGCTGCTTTCTGCGACCGCGATGTTGGTTGGATATTCTGGATTGTAAATTGATTCTAGGGCTTGAGAAACTAAATGCCCTGAGCTGAGAAGATCATTGTTAGACATAAGTATTGTGCACTAACACTAAACACGCACTTTCGTCCACTTAATACTGATTACTACTAGTACTGAAAAACTTTTCCACCACTGTTCTGCGAAACGTCCGGAGCGATGTTGCTTGGTTGAGAGCGTAGAGCGAAGTGTATAAATGTTCATCATTCAGATTCCGATATTAATGCCATATCGGTGTTCTCGGATAGCTGATTCATTGGGAAGATGATTATAATGTGGTGGAGCAATTATCATAGGGGCGCGTAGAAGAGAGAGGGAAGCCCTTTGAAATTTTTGAAAAAAGACATTACGTAACCTCACCGTAACATAACCTTACGTAGTCAAACATTTTATTTCCGTCAATATGTCTAATTCATGATCAGTTACATATTGTTTTCCTGAATATATTTTTACTTTAGCTGAGTTTATTCATTTTTATTCATCGCATTTCTTCAATCATCTTTGACTATAAGGGTCATGTAATGCTATTAACAGTAATATCATTCAAAAATTTGGCTTATTTTCCGTCTTTTTAACCTGAAATTTGGGAAGTTGTCACACATTTGGAGAAGAGGCCATCCAAGTCATCTGGCAACCCTGTTAGAACTTCAATATAAACTCAATTGCCTTTTTAAAGTTTTTCATTTAAGTTATAATTATATTATCCGAGTTGTATGTTTTTTAGGGCCGGTTTCACCAACAGCCAAGTAAAATTGAGAGTAGTTACCCGAGAGTAAGCATTTACTCTAAGATAGTAACTCTCGAGTAGAATGTAAGCGTTTCACTATGTTTCTAGAGGGTTATTTTACTCTAGAGTACATATTTTCCGATTTACTCCGCGAACCGCTGAACGCGCAATTTTTCATACACAGTAGATAGCGATTCAAGATGCCGTGAGCCTGAGTGAAGCTGTGAACAAACGCGAACCAACGCTAACACCAGGCTAACACTGTTTATTTCGTTGTTCCATCGTCCATCGTTTCGGAGTTCTTGGCGGCGTCTTGTGGTGTTTTTTACGTCTTATGTTGTGTTTTGGTAATCCAGCGTAGAATATTTTTTTGTTTTTATAACATTATTTCTTAGTCTTTGTAGTTTTGCAGTCTTTATTAATATTTACTTGAGTTATATTTTATTGTGTAAACGTATTAATCCTATTATATCTTTATTTCCCTCTTACTTGTGGCTTCGTTATTTTTAATTTTATTGCTTTCTTTCTATTATTTTTCGTGGTTTTATAATAAATTCCCCCTCTCCAATGTTCTTATTTTAATTTTAGTTTGCTTTTGTATTAGATTACTTATATTAGTATAGCTCTTTATAGAAAAAATATTATTTTTTCATTATCTTAAAATTCACCCTCAAAGAAGTTCGTAGTGGAATTGTAGTCTATTCGTTCATCGTTCATGGTGGAGATTAAGAGGTCGAACGCATCATCGAAACAAGAAAAAGCTCGCGTTTGGCTGAAAATAGTGAGAATATATAATTCTCGCACATCTTTGGCCCACAAGGAAGCCCTTACCCTTCAAAAAGTATGAATTAACATTAAAAAATGCAAAGAAGCTCTTAGGAAATTTGAGGAGGGAAGCCAATAAAGGAGGTGAAAATAAGATTCATGTGTACTAAATTAGCATTGTAGCAATCTAATAAGTATGATATATTTTGATTTGAATAGGTGGTAGACCCTTAAAAAAAGACCCCTCCCTCCAATATTTGAAACAGTTAATGAACAGATTGGTAGAGCTGCAGAAGGATTTCACAATCCTAATGATGCAGATGATGGAATGATTCAGCTTACAACAGATTTGTAAATCATTCGTTCTTTTAACTGTTTCATTATTATTTTATATATTTTTTCTGTGCTCAATTTCGTAAAGTGAAGTGTTACTCTAATGTGTTTTCCAACAGATAAAATTACAGAATATTGATGTGCTCCTTAAAGGAAAGAAAAGTTAAAGTTCAGTATACGGTACACCCTTAGAGAGGCGTGGCGGCGACGGAAGGGGGAGAAGGGGATTCTCCTTAAGCCCTCCCTCAAATTACGCTAAGCGCTCTGATAGCAATGAATAGAACGTACCGATTGGCAATTGTTAGTGCTTGTAGAGTTTCTAGGCGCCCTCAAGGGACGACAAAAACCTCTCAGTTGAGTTTTTGCCCCTTGAAGGCGTCTCCAAACACATTCTGCCAGGTAGTTGTCGAACTGGCCAGCTGCGCGGCGCTGAGGCATATTTCGCTTCATTGTACTCCACATTGTGCTCCAAAATGGTGAAAACCCTCGTCTTCTAAGCAGTTATAAAACTTCCATCAGTTCGAGAACACGATGGGCACCGGCTTGATGAAAGACTTATCAACGCCCAGAAGCTCCACTCTGCTGTGTTTTAACGACCTTGCAAAAGGCGCGCTTCATCTTTCGTTCGCGAGCCCCAAACAACCATTTCCCAACCACTCTCTTGCCAAGATGGTACTTTCGGTGACCAAACGTGCTCACATCTATTTCCACTTCCACACCAGCGTCTCCAATTGATTCACTCTCTTTATCAGCCGCACTGACGCACAACTCAGGACAAAAATCCATCCAGTCAGTTGCGATTCTACTGCTTACGTTGAGTTCATTCATAATAAATTCACACGGTACTTTCATGACCCAAAGATAGGTTATTAGTAATACCTGATATCATACTCAACTTGCTTCCCGTGAACCATGACCCCTTCCGCACTGAACCCTTTCGCACATGAGGAGTGGCCCCTTTCTTGCTACTCTTCCACTCGAAACCTTTCGCTTGGCCAACCTCATCGGACACACAACTTACTTACACACAACAATCTTACACACAAGACATCTGGATCCTGTAGCAATGAAACCACGTTCTTGCGCTCCTTCAATAACAGCCAAACACCACCTTCGGCACAACGTGTAAAAAAAGCCCAATTTATTCCCACCATCATAGCACAGACACTCGACAATCAAAAACACGAATCAAAAACAATTTGAAGAACGCAAGAAACGTAACTGCATGACAGCAACGTAGCTAACCACTTCGACAGCTATCCCAAAAAATCACTTGAACACTACTAGGCACCGCCATTTAATGTAGCTCCGAGGAGATCCTCCCCACCTAACTTTTGGCGTCACGTCAATTACGAACCATAAAAATTATTTCAGAAGTGTATTTTTACAATTTAATTAAGTAGCCCACGCTTTGCTTTACACACATATATATACATAGATATAGATATACTAAGTTACGAACATTGCTCACCGCTGCTCCTCACCTCGTAATACCCTAAACACCCCTCGTCCCCTCCACCGTCGTTTTCCCCTTCGCCGGAAGTGCTGGTTTAAACGACTTGCTTAGGTGGTAACGTATACTAAATTTTAGCCGAAAGAAATAATTCATATAACTTCTAGTTATACGTAACTTGCTGATAAATATACATTTTGTTATAAGCATTCAAAAGATTGAGAAGTGTGGTAGTAAGCAACCATGAGCATACTTCCATTGACTCAACACTGGGTATATTGAAATGATAGTTCCTGCAGTTTCAAACATTATTCTTTAAGAAACACGCTATGAGACGTGGATATGTGAAGGAGCCACAGCAACTAGAAGAGGTGGAGGAGGATGATGCTTATGTTGCTGCTGCTGTTCAATTTGAAATTCACCCCGAGGTGGAGTCTCCGGAAAGAAGCGAGACTGGGGTAAAGTGATTTTCGTGAGTTTATTCTATTTTCAATTGTTGTATTTTGTGTTTTTTGTCTCTACACACAAATGATCACAAGAGCAAAATGCAATATCCAGTGTAATATGTTACTGGTTATAAATTTCCATTCACTAATGATTCTATTTTTATTTAATTTATCAAGGTTTACAACTGGGCCTCGTAAAACCCTCGAATGCTGCGTACCCCAGTCTCAGCCTCATTAATAGCGAATTATAATGTCGATTTTGAGGTTGTAGGCAATATAGGGGAACGTGAAATGTCCAATTTGAACCTAAATAGTACAAGAAACAGAAGGCGGACCATCTTGTCGAAAAGTTCGATGGAATGCTTACACGAAAAAATTTTAAGCAGCAGAACTTAAAGTGACACTTGCCAAATAGGAGAGGCAAGGTGCAATGCAAGTACATTTGCTGGAAATAGAACTCAAGAGAGAGAAGATTCGGCAGGAAAAAATACATTCAATAATGCTACTAAAAGAGTTAAAAAATGTAAAATTAAAAAAGTAAATTAATTAATGCTACTACCTCTGTGTGTTATTTTTTGCATTATATTTGCAATGTAGGAAATATCAGCAATTGTGAGCTCTGTAGAGTAGTAGCTTGGAGTTGGACTAATCTCATACTTTCTCCTAAGCTTATGGAAAATAACCAGCATGAAGTTTAAATTTTGTGGAAAATTTTCTTGTAAGGGTATTAGTTAGATGATTTATTTGGAAGGCAAACTAAAATTGATAGTAAATCTAAAAAAGAATTACCATTTCCAAAGAATTAAAATTCTGGTAAGAAGTAAAAAATCTTATGGCTAAATGGAGAGTAGTTTACTTTCATGTCTGTGAATTTTTTTGAATTCCAAATCTATTAACATTAGACAATCTGTTCAGAGTCATTGAAACATGGAACAACGCATTTTTTGTGTAATTGTTATGAGAACTATGTATTCACATCAAGTACATACAAGAGAAAGAAATTCGAAAGTTGACCATGGTTTATTATGTTCCAGATGAAGTGATCATACTTTACAAATAAAATGCGTTGTTCCGCTATTTAAATGATTACATCCTTTTTTGTTCTGGTCACTGAATTGATTGTGAATCTCAACATACCCACAATTCAGAAAAACGTTAATTAAATTATACCAATTATGAAACTAAAAAAAAATAGTATGAGAGTCCTTTGGATTGAACTCAGCCTACACAAATTCAGTCTACGTTGGAAGGTAAAACATGCACGGTAAATAGAAGGCATATCAATTCAAACTCATAATAATGGTAACAAATAAGATTTATTGCTGAAATTAAAACAAGTCAACATTGAATACAGTGTTGGAAGAGTGAAGAACGAAGTACTTTACTTTAACCTGGTGGCCGGCAAAGATCATCCCAGTATTTACTTAAAAGTGCCCTGGAAAACCAGAGTCAGGATGAGGGTACATAACATATGTACCACGAGACGCAAAAGATGTTGACATGGCACCTCATAGCAAACTGAAAATAATACAAACTATTAATGGACCAAATTATTTAAATTCAAAATAATTAGACTTATATACCTTTAGTACATTACTTGAATAAGACAATAATTACATTTACTTTTCAAAATAGTTTGCTATCAGAGACGGCCGAGCAACATCATTTCCTTCCTTCTCCTATCTGATTGGACAGCTATTTGTCCTTCCATCAGAAGTTGGGGCCAAAGGGCAGGGAGAACAAGGTCTGGATCATCAGGTGGATCTTGTTCTCCCTGCTGGAGTAGGAGATTGTGGACTACTGCAGTAGCTACAATTACAGGAAATATGTTTTTTAATTTTAATCTTATGCCTAGAGCGAGAACAGGAAATTGCTTCTTCCGAATTCCAAAGAGGCACTCCACTACATTTCTGGAGCGAATCTGGGATTTATTAAATAAATTTTGAGCTGGGGAACGAGAATTTTCAAGAGAGGCCATCATGTAATGGGTTGATGCATATCCTCCATCAACCAACAAAACACCATCCCCACTCTCCAAAATTGCACGCCGAGCACAATTGTTGAAAATTGTGCTGTCGTGAGCGGACCCAGGCCATCTGGCTACAATATCTGCAAACTCTATATACGAGTTACATATGGCCTACACGTTCAAAGAAAAATATTTTTTTTCTATTTCGGAATAGCTCAGAATTTCCTCCCCTCTGCACATAAAAATCAAAGCCACAGCTCTCAGAGGAAACAGAAGAATAATTTAAATTTCTGTATATTTTTTAGCAAAGACATTCATTTACCAGGAGAAGAAATCCTAATGCGTGTGCAGTCCGTTGCACCAATAGCTTTGGGAAATTAGCTATTTCATAAAAATTGAGTTATTCCCTATTTATTTCTTCCGCTCTCTGAGGGAATGTAATTAACACCTCTCGTAGGGAGGCAATGGCAACACTAACTCTCTGAATGATCCTGTGTATTGTGGACTTGCTAGCTTCCATATAGTCGCCCATGGTTGGTTGGGAACATAAAATCTTAGGGTAGTCAGCAGCTGGCCCATTGGTGATACAGAAGCATTTCTAGAAGAGAAATGGCAACAAGACAACTAAAAGAAAACTAAAAATGTGTATTACCATTATCGCTTACATAACCTCATTTTATACGGATTATGCTCTTACAATAAATATACATTACATTACGTTACTTAAATAATAATAAAAATATTGCATTTATAAAACAAAATATATTACATTTTATATTAATAACATAGTTTTTAAATAAGTTTTGTTTAGTTTGCAATGGCCATACCTATCAGAAGTATATTCCAAATCAGCTTCAGTTATTTCAAGTAGAAAAAGTTCTGATGCTTTGGACAACCGGAACTTTGAAACCAAATCCCGATCATCATAATTGGAAAACCAATCCATTCTCTCCCTCACCCATCTTGGTCTTTTCACGGGAATCATCTTCGCTGGAATTATCTTCAAATGCTATCATTCGCAATTGTCGCGCCATAACACTTCGGTGATACACTACACACGCACGTAGAAAACTGAGCTTACTCAGAGTAGAGATACTCTGCAGAGTAGAGAGTTACTCAACCGAATTTCGCCCGGTAAAATTACTCTCAAAATTACTCTCGTGTAAAGTGATTTACTCTCGAGTAAAGTGTTGGTGAAACGCTTCTATAAGTTACTCTCGAGTAAACATGATTCACACCAGAGTAAACTCTTACTCATTGTTTGGTGAGATCTGCCTTTATTTTCCAGCAAAATGCCATACGTAAGTAAAAAGTATACTGAAAAAGGCCAGGAAAATATTCTGTCGCTCTCTTCTTTTAGATTATGCTTTATGCCTGTGGTAATAAGATGGCATATATGTGGCTTTATGCCTGTGGTAATAAGTGGCATAAAAATTGGAGAAACAGAGAAAACCTGTGCCGAACCTCCTATGTTCACCGCAAATTCCACTGGGTTCACATTTTACCCCGTGCATTTCTCGGTGGATAGCAAGACAACACAACGACACGAGTCGTCCCACTAGTTACAAATAGATACCGCTTGACCAGGATAAGCTGCCCATAAATCACCAAGCGCCTCACGCGATCCTATCAGTCGCACCGCATAGCTTCCATTTTCATTTGCGGGTTCTCGCCTGGCAGCGGAGGTGAACGGTCGTGGCCGCTGCTCCGCAGTGCTTAGATTGTCCGTGTCGCTACGCGCAGAAGATAAGCGAACGCAGAGTGCACGAAGTGTATACTACTTAGTTACTCTATTTAGTGTGCGTGTGAATGATTTCAGTATAATTTTAAACACGTCACGAAAATTAAACCTATTTATTTCAAATTTGTGAATTATTCCATTGGTCTGTGAAAAATTATTATTATTATTATTATTATTATTATTATTATTATAGCCTGTTACAATTAAAGGGCATGGGCCTGTGATTGTCGCGTAGATCACATAGTAGAATTCCCGAGTACCCAATTCGGACACCTACTACATACGCTATTTACATACGAAAATACGGAAATATAAACGTTATTTACACACACAATAAGTAACACTTCATTTTGTCACTGTCAAATTTAACACTATTTACATTGATTTCACTACTTAAATCGAATTAGCTAACAGCTTATTCTGCATTGGCACTTATTAAGCTGCTGAGAAAGTGAATGATCTAGTGTAGCACGTGCATTGTGTTAGATTTAGACATGGTCTTCAACTTCAGACGATCCGTTGCCGAGGTAGACTATTGGCAGCCCAACATCATCTTCAATTCGTCCGACCACCTCTTCTCCTGCCTGCCGACGTTTCTCTGTCGAAGTCTTGGATCCCAAGCTGTAATTCGGTGAGTCCAGCGTGTGTGAGGAAGTTGCAGGATGAGACCTGCCCAACGCCATTTCAGGTGTCGAGAAGTGGTTTCAATGTCATTAATTTATATTACCTTTCTAATTTCTTCATTTTGTATTCTCCTTGCCAGGGTAATGTTTAAAGATTTTCTTTCCATTCTTTGGAGGCAGACATTAATGGAATTTGTAACAACGAGAGAGATGTCGAATTAAAACAACCAGCGCATTTCAAACACAGCTCCCGCACCGGAATTCGACGCGCAGTTGAAAAACGCTCGGCCAACCCTTCCCGTGCGTCGTGGGAGGGTGGGGGAGGGAAGGGGGCGGGGGAGGGGAGTGGGAGGGGAGGGGAGTGGGAGGGCGGGGGCGCAGCCCAAAGCGTGCTTTTAATTTTCATCTTCTGCGGGAAAACGCGCTTTGTCTGGGAGTTGAACCTTCCGATGGGAAGAGAGGTGGGACGGGGAAAGAACCTGTTTCGTAAAATTTAAAAAATAGAGAATTTTTTGTTATGTTTTGCCTTTCTTATCGGAGTAATAAAGAGTTTTTAGATTTATCTTTTATTGGAAACATTTTAATCCTCTTCATCCTTTTTCTTTTCTTCAATTCCTGTCCCTAACTTTAATATTTCTAAATACCTACACTTTTCACACCCCTCCCAAAGTTCTTCCAGTTTTTTTTGGAACCAATTAGTTTTTGGCTGTAATAATTTCCTAGAACACGTTTTCAGTTTTTTTTACATTTTTTTATCCATTATTGATAAATTTTATCTTGACTGGGAGTCCTCATTTTTTTGGATTGTTCATTTTTTTGAAATGCGTCTTTTGCCTGGGCAATTACATTTACTTATCATTGGTGCAAGAATTTCATTTCCTTCAACCAATTGAAATTCCTTATGATTAAATTAAATCTTTAAGCGGTAACTTTCTACAAGTAAGCAAGTTTGTCATGTTGAATAATATACTCACCGAATCAATACTGTAGCGGTACAATTAGCATCACCAATCACTCTCTTATCGAAACCTGAATCAATAACCTGTAGGTACCCGCCTGGAAACTCCATGAAGGAAAAGTTTGATTTAAAGTTATGTAAACAGTTTTTTCATGTTAAAGTCTCCCGGGTTCGTTATACAAGACTCTAATGAAATCATGAGGCTCCTCGTTCGAATGAACTTTCCTAAACCTTTGTGTTTTAGAATGTAATAATTTTGAAAGACGCATGCGTGTTCGAGAGTACTCGGTAGGTATGTAAAAAAAACATGGCACAGAAAAAAGGAAATTGTTGCGGCAACATTGGAATACGGTTCTCTTGCCAGAAATCGATATTAAAATTTTGGCCCAGATATTTTGGGTGACGCACTGTAGGAGCAAATTTTTTGGGAACACGGTGGGGCTCTAACGCACCACTCGATTGGTAGTCCCTGATCTACGCAGTAACCCAGAACCGAACAATGTTTCAAACATTGCCATGGCTTGACTCTCAGAAAATGCGGGCAGTGTTTCCAACAACCCCCATTCTTTCGCCACAGGTTACTACTTCAAAAATAATTATACACAACAATATTTGCCAACCATATGTTTGCTTGCGAAGTTTTGCCTTGTTTTGTAGCTGCTCTTTAAATTGAAAATTTTAATTCAAAATATTGTTTTCATTATTTTTTAATGCAAAAATGTGGAAAGTAACTTTTCATTATTTTTTTTTTGAAAACTTGACAATATATAAATATACTAGTCGTTGTGTTAGAGCAGAGCAAAAGACTAATCTTATGTTATCCAATGTAAATTTACTTCGCATAGGTGCACCGAAGCTTAATCAGGATTTTGGCACTCGCTGAGCTCGCCAATGTACTATGTATGTCCGCTCCCTACTCAAATGGTCTGGCCGAGCCACCCGCACAGGGGTCGGGGCTTACATCAGGAGCCCTTGCGCCCCGACCTGCCTCGCCGCTCCCCTTGAGCGCTGACGCTGGGGGTTCAGGGATTTAGCCTCGCTGCGTACCTGCGACTGAGCGCCAGGGTTTGGCTGTCGCTTTGTTTAGGCTGGGAATTTTCCTTATTTCAGCGAACGTGGTGGGGAGCTGATGATTTGTGGTAGGCTCCGCGCCATTAATGCACCTCATTGTGGGAGCGCTCTATAGCAACTTTTGCAAACTAGAATGTCTGCCTTCTCCTAAAGTGCTGCCATCTGACGAATAGCTCTGAGCAAATAACTTCCGAACTGACCTCCAACGGCTCGAATTTTGAATTTCCGCTTGTAATGTATAACGTGCATAACCGTTCTCTCAGCTCTCAACGTTTCGGGCAGTTTGTGGTTTTGAAGATACCAAGATTTGAAGGAAAATGCCGCATTGTCGTGTTCTTCAACTTCATAATTGCCATACTTAATGGAATGGTAGACATGGAAAAATACAAGTTTGCAAAGTAAGTGATATTAATATTTTTGCACGTATGTTAAGAATGGTTTTCTCATATGATTACGATAATTATTTTACAATACATGGCATTAATTCTATAAACATTGTTCCCCCTCAGGTTTTTGTTTAGTCCTAAGCTTATTTTTGTTTCCAATACATTGGGGAATTGGATATTTTGGTGGATACTTGGCAATTTATATATTAAATTTTTATTATAGGTTTATGAAATCGGCTGATAGTAATTAGGACCTAACTACTGGCGTCTTGTCCCAGGAGAACATGAACAGGAGGAGGTATCCTGTGCATCAGAGCACATCTTGCTAGAATGTCGACGGCAAAAAACAGCTGTGTTTGGAATGAGTCCTCAGTAAAATTTCCTGACAATGCCCTGAGGTGCCTAATGGAGAAAATCCAGAGCATTTAGAAGAAAGCTTGCAGAAAGTGAGCGACCATGCATTGGAAGCATTCATGATCATTTAATAATAAGGAAAGCTTTAAAGATTTGTTCAGTTTCAATCATTGTGTCTCTTTGATTTGCAGGCCTGGCCTAGCATGTTGCTATGCTACTATTCCCATTCCGGCTTCCCTTGCATGATCTGGTTGTACAGAACCTGTTTTATGAAGGTGAGAACACTATAAACATCTCTGAATGTTCAATAATGCCTCTATCTGTATTACAGCAGCTCGCTATCTGCTTGGAAAAAGAGTGCAGTGACATCCTGGAGATGGCATTTATTATAAATATGTGATATCAAAGTATCAATATCTGTCAATTTTGCGTCTGTCTTCTTACTACTGTTTGTACAGTGGTAATTTTGGATTTCAAGTGATATGGCCTGTAGTGTGGTAGTGTTTGTTTGTGGCGTCCATTTATCCAAATATGTTCTGTTCAAAAAACGTTGATGATTTTCTTTGGACAGTTGTAAAGTAATAATTACTTCGGGTGAAATGTATTGCTTTCACCAAACAATCAGGCCTAGGATGTGGAGCTAGGGTGAGAGGTGTGAGATGTATGTGTTCGGGGGTGGGTGAGGTCTCAGTGCATATAGTTTTGAGGTTAGGAGATAGTTTTTAAGCAAAGAGTTGCTTTCTCGACTTGTGTTCCCAAAAGTCTATTATTCGGTGCACAAAAGTAATGGTTACTCAAAAATTTGGATACATAATTGTGTAAAGTTTGTGAATACATTATGCATCTCTGTGTTGTTTTCTTTTACACAATATGTTCTTAATTAAACCTCGCCAACAGAAACTAAATTGTCACAAAGTGATGCCATACTCAAATATGATTTTTGAAAAGCGAAAAGTTAAAGTGCACTTTTCTTGCATTTTATCTATTTAAATACATTCATATGTTGAACATTCTCCATTTTGGCGGAATGACAAATAATATTGGGAGTAATCATGGCACAAACATTTGTTTAGCCAGGTTTTGGAGAAGTGATAATATTTGTATATGTTAATCACCATGAAATAATTATAAACGTCCATTGCCAACATAGTAATTAATATAAGAGAAGCTTCTGGATGGTTAGTCATTCATCATCAATTGTCTGGTGAAGTGGAAGCCACAAAAGCGACTACGCTCGTCACCAGCGCTACGTGGCTATTTAATTACACTATTGTTGGCATGACAACGTTTATAAGTTTTATTTTTCCATGAATAAAGGTCCATACGTATAACTCACACAACCACCTATATGTTTAATCACCATTAATGTCCCTAAATTTTAAATTTGCATCACGTGTTAAAAAAAAGTCATGACTGAATGGACGCATATTGAAAATCATTTCTTTAATAATTAATATTCAATTGACTATCTAATAGGAAATACTTAGATAATATTCTGAGTGTTAATGAATGTGCATATTTGTGTGTAATATTTGAGCAACTTACTGTGGTTTTGGGGCAAGGATATGTTTATCGTTTGGGGGTCAGAAAGGCTAAATTTACAAGTCTAAAAAGGTGTATTTTGGGATAAATCGATTTGGCAAGTAGATTCTATTAAATCTTACTCGGATATCTTTTCGCTAGCATGAGGCAATAAATTCGCTGCAGTATAAGATGTATTTTTTTCACTTGGCAATATCCCCAACCGCAGGACTCAAAATCTTTTACTGCATCCCCAAAAGAATCAGTAGAAATCTGCCTTGGCAATGTAAACTCACTAGTCCACAAGACAAACCACGCCTCAGGAAGACTTTTTATACGAGAAGACTCACTGTGTACTAGTTTCCACTCAAGTTTCTTCCTTTAACTGTTTGTCTTTGTGACAACTGATATACCGTAGCTCTTTGGCTACAAGAGTTTGGGATTGTTATCGCAGGATATATTCTTATTTTCTGTAACATATTTTTCACAACTGCTCTAAATGACTGATTTATCCATGATTCTTTATGAACTCGATATACCATCTTAATACTTAATATTCTTTTACAAAGTGAATTGGTTGCACCCTGGCCAGGATTGTCGAACACTGGGCCTTATAGTTTACGCCCCATGATTCCTGTGACCACTTGATAGGAAGTACCGAGACAACTAATACTTACAGTTTTTGGTTGTGGTGATTATCGGATCCCTATAATTTATTAATATTATTGGTCGCCATACCTAGTTGGCGATCCAAGAGGTGTTTGAGGGGAAGGGTGAAAATTTACATGTATAGATATAATTTTAATCTATTTTTCTTGTTACATGGTTTGTATTTTTGTATATGATATATAGCGCAGTGAAAATCATAGGTGGTAAATATTAGTTCGTGGCACGACGATGATTCAACCATAATTTATTTATTTTACATAACATGATTTGTGTTCATGGGTTTTTTTGTAACGATGTGTAATTTAATGTATTTGCAATTAGAAAATTATTTATATGTAATTATTCATACACCTTGACATCATTTACAATCTTACTTTTAACAACTCCCCTCACAATTAATAAATCTTTCAGGACTGACGGACTTCTACACTTATCTTATTCAACGCAAATATCAATTTCAAAGCGTAAAATAAATTCTTTAATTACCTGGCCGTATTGTAAGCCATGTGGTTAAATTTGATAATATTTGGTCACATTGCCTCCGCGGTAACGTCTGCCGCTCGCTGTCCTGCTTTCGCCATTTTTCAATTGGTAGACTTTTCGGGCCTTTTTGGCACGCTTATTGGCTGGCGGAGGGGCCATTAATTTGTGTATACTCTTCTTTCAATTCTTGTATTCGTCTTGCTATGCTGTCGGAGTTGTGGAGGTCGGCACTTCTCCCCTCCATGAAAATAAGGAGCTTCAAGAATAACATTGAGTGCCGACTCTGTAATTACTCCCTCTGCCAGCCGCCTCTGTGCCAGCTCTTCGCTTGTTTCTGTAAGGGCTTCTAAGAAGCGTCGCCGTGATCGTGTCCAGATCCCCACCATATTCTCCCCTTTGGTTTAAGCGCAACCCGACGCGCCCATTCTGTGCAGGGCTACAAGACTTTCTTATATGGCCTTGGCCATTGCTGGCAGATCGGCGCGGATAGGTGCGCCGAAGGCTCTTTTTTTACATTAATTATATTGGACCTTACCTGGCCGGAACTAAGTTGTTGGCTCTTGTTTGCACACTACTCCAGCACGTGTGGAGATATTGTGCCCCCTGGCACCATTTACATGCTACTGGTGATACGGACACTTAACATTATTATAAATATGTTAGTTGGTTTTACATGCGGGCGCTAGCTGCAGTTTGGCACATCATGTGTGCTATCGGCTCGCCCTTCACCGACGGTCGGCTCGCGTCCACGTGTGTGCGAGATGTTTTCCTTGCCGCATGGGCGTTATATATCCGTACTGTCGCTCGTGTTAGCGTAGAGTTGCCAACGGCGCTCTCCGGCCGCGTTCGTACAATGGGTGCTGGTGCTTGACGAATGTTTTATTGCCTGCACACCCTTCCAGTCCGCCACGTCGTTGGGAAGTTTCTGCTCCTACAACTTCGGCAAACAACCTGCTTGGCGGGC
>BOPP01000186.1:774498-815830 GCA_017312745.1 Gryllus bimaculatus
CCGTTTGCACTCCGCCTGCCTGCGACGGGCCTGGGTTCGCAACCCGCCCGCCACCACATGCCGGGCTGGCTTGCAACATGTACTTCAACTGTACTATTGCAATACGTACTGTATAGTGTATCCATGTAATCCATTTGTATAGGTCATAATGTACCTTTTTTTACTCCATGTTCGTAGGTTATAGCATTCATAGGTCATAGTGTACTTTTATTTTACAATATATATGTTTATGCATTCTATTTTTATTGTCTCATGGTAACAAGTACCTGCTCAATTTTCCCTTCTTGCAGTCCCAGACCTGCAGTGGTGGTAGTAACCTGTTATTGTTATTACAGGTGTCTGGGTGGTCCTTCGCGTCTCAGTTTACGAGCTATTGTGGGAATGTTTGGGTAGGGTCGAATTAACTGCAATCCATGCACAGTCCACTCGCTCGACCCAGCCCAAACATGTTGAATAGAATTAGATACATTAAAATTAAATCGGAATTATTTCATATTTTTTTCAAATATTTTCTCTAATATTTATTAGAAGTGATATATCTTTCTTACCAAAAAGAAATAAAAACAAAATTAAGTAAATATTCAATTCTATTGAGTATTTTTAAATAATATTGCTGTTAATTCAGTTCTTTGTATTGATTTATTTGGTCGCTTGTTTCACTTCAGTCATTTGCAACTTGTAGCGTACAACTATAAATGTTTGAAATTCAGTTTTTTACATTTCATGAAGCTACTTTATTAGTGTGACGTCGTTAATACGAGGGCCAGAACCGTTACGTCGGTGAAAGTGCGCTGAGGGGGAGGAAGGGGTTGAGCCTGAACTTCCGTGGCAGTTGACGCAGACAGCGTGGCTGAGACAAATTAACTTAGGTTGTAAACTCCTAGAAAGCTGGTAGCGAGGCCTCGCTTGCGACAGCAGCTACCTGGGAATCTTGTGTGGTGGGGGTGTAGCCCCCTCCTAAGATGCTGGCTAGCGAGGCCTCGCTTGCCGACAGCAGGCCAGCCTATCTAGGGAACTTGTGAGAGGGGGGTTTAGCCCTCAACTATTTAACGCGGCGCCATCTGCGCCCCAGTTCTCATTCAGTTTACATCAGAGAGCCTAGTACGAGTAGGTATAGGGAGCGTAGGAGTGTGAGCGAGATGTCCGGAGTGTAAGGGCCAGACGATCTCGGGTGCTTTCTGCACGCGGTCCGCCAGACGGCGACCGCTTTAAATTTTGGCATCAGGCCATGTGACGGTAATTGTCACGGGACGGAAGTCCGACAGCTCGCATCACGCGTGGCTTTTTTTCTGCGGTAAACAGGGTACTGAAAGGAAAAGATTGCCGGAGTGTTTAAATTTAGCAATTTATTGTAACTAGTCTGTAACTTTTCAATACACTATTTTTATTTTTGTTATTTGAATTTATTCTCATTTCACTACGCCACATTAGTTTAACCTTTACTTATTGACTGCTGTGTGCTTCAAGTTGCAAATGACTCCAGTGAAACAAAAGTCTGAATAAATTAATTCCATACAACTAAATCACATTAATCTTTTAAGTTTCACAGGCGTAAAAACCACAAACAGGAAAAGGAACAAATATGATAGCATTTGAAATACGTACATTTGGGAATTCAATATAAGGAAAACACTTCATGGATGTATTTATAAATTCCACATTGAATTTAAAATATTTTTATTATTTTTTATACATTTTCATAATAAACAAGCCATTGCCCTAGCCCACAAAAAACGAAACATTACAATGAAGAAAAATTTCATTACGTTATCTCAGTTCTAGAAGATCCTGAACAGTAAGATACCAGTTTTGCACCTGAGAATGTTGCAAATTTGCTCACATAGTAAAAACCAGACGTGTGCATATGAACACATTAGAAGGAGCACAGTGCTCCGTGTAATACAAATATTTCATGCAGAGCTTATTCCTTTAGAATATGGAAAATATTCAAGAGGTCAAATTACAATCCATTGTATTTATGCACATTATTGTTATTTTATTAAACTTATAATTATTACTTGCAGGTTTCCCAGTGTTCAACGAAATTCAAATTAGTCTAGTCAAATAACAGGTTCCATGGTTCAAAAATAGTGAGTGAGGAAACAATGTGAGTATTCTTAAAGAAGAAATAATGATTACAAAAATAAATAGCTATTTCAAATGCATTAATCATGATCACTTCTCAACATCAAACCCAAACTATAACACGTGTTCCAAAATTGTAAAGTTTTATTAAAAAAGCGCAGTGTAATTAAATTTTCACACGAGACATTTTTCAAATCTCCATTTTATTCTTTCTAAAATTTTGTTATTGTATAGTAGGTCAATGTCGGCACTGGATCAGTATCACGTGTTGCCTTAAACTGGATAAAAATGTCATTTATAATTTCTTTCATAAAAATGTGTGACAAAATCAAAGCCAGAAGTCTTCAGAATTGATTGCTTTGAATTTTCTATAATATCTTTCATAGAAACAAAATTTTCACCTCACAGCTCGAAGTTTGGCTTGATATATGGGACGCGAATTTCATACATATAACAAAGTTGCCAACATAAAAATGGTTAATCATTGCTAATTTCTGAAAGTGACAGTATTCTTAATATAACTTGATTATTTAAAAACCTCCTTATTTACTCTTTAAACACACAGGGAAGAAGAACATCAAGTAGAATACAGATTATGCAGTTATCCGTTTCAAAATCATTCTTCACGTCTAATGTTTTCTGCTATTCTTCGCCGAATTAATCAGCGCCTCCTTTCTCTGATGGAAATGTGTGATGATCTTAGTTTAGATTTTACTTAAATGTACATTTCAACACTTTTTATAAACAAATTTACTGCATATTTTCATTGGCAACTAAGTATCATGATCAACATAACCCACTTTCAACATTTCAGAAATTTGAAAACTTTTTTCATATTTATCAGATGCTAAAACCACTGGGGAGTACTCCCAACTTTTCCAAACTAAGCATTGTATTCTCTCAAACTCTCATGATAAACCTGCAATGAACCATTAAATATACGTTAACAATACTTATTCTATTCAAGCGTAATGTGGACATGACCTCACTAGATCATTCTCTCATCACTGAGTGACATATAGCATTTACATGGGATAAAAGCATCATATTCTTATCTTATAATTCCGTTCTTTGTAAACTTTCTGAACATTTTCCTCAGAGGCATACGTGAAAATTTACTCCAGAGACATAATTTCCCTTGATGAGACACTTTTTCACACTCCGAATGTCACTGATGGCTCGCCATCGCAGTTTCAGCCTCGGCCCGACTAAACTATCATTCTCCCGCGAAAGTGTACGAGTGGCACACCTTACCACACAAAATAGGTCTCTTTCATAAATTGCCGCTGAGCGTTAGTAGAAAACCTTAGAAAGCAATGATACTGAATATGTGTGGTTCTGCGCCCCATGTACTTTCCAACCATCAGGGCTAGATTAGCTCTACAATCAACCATGGAAACATCATCGGTGATCATTATTGTCACAAAATATATTTCGATTGTCGCAACGTGAAGATATGTAACCAAAGGTTTGTGGTTCAGAGTGAAATTATAATTTTTTCAGTGTCTTTTTAGTTTTCATATTTACGAATCACCAATACGCCATTCATAAATACGATATGAATTCGTGTAAATTTCAAAATATATTTTCCCTTTTAAGAGTTCTCTTTTGATTACATTTTTGACAAATCAATCTTCCCGCAATCTTCGCTACTGTTGCGAGCCTCTTCCTGCCGCTCAAGCGCCCGTCCAGGAACGATCCCTCCCGTGGCATCGCCTGAGCGGCGAAAGCAAGCGACTTCTCTCTGGCCGGCGCAGTCGGTCCCGTGCGGGGCCGGACGCGTTCTACACGGCCGACGGGCAAAAATCAAACTCGCGCCTTCGCTGTGAATCGCTGGCCGCGGGGATGGGGACAAGAAGCGGCGGCCGGACCGGGCCTCGGCACAAGCGCTGGCCCCACACTCGCCCTGCCCGGGTCGTTCCACCGCTACCGGAGTGCGCCCTCTTTTTTCATAAAACAAAATGGTTATCTGATTGGTCGTTTTTAGTTCAGTCCATCATTCTTTTATATCTATTTTCTTTACCTATTTTCTACTCTATTTTAAGTTAATACAAGCTTCTACTTCTATTACTACTATTATATGTTTGCGTAGACAATTTCAATTGAAAGTGCTAAATTCAGACCTATTTGCAAAAATGTTAATGTATGCTTACATTCGATATATTTTTTATTCTTGTTGTGAAATTATTAATGAGGGCTAGTTTTTATTCATTCACGTGAGCTATTGGGTAAAAGTTTATTGAACGATGAGCGATGTGCTTGATTGCTTTTATTATCTCTGGACCAGCTAACCACGCCCAAGTCACGCTATCTCTCTTGGCCACCTTCACCACTTTGGTTTTATCACACCCCCACTTTTCACAGAACATATAATTTGAGCCACTAAGAGATGTAGAACGTCTCTCAGTTAAACTGGCTTCACAGTTAGGGAAGCAATTCCCTGGGCGATGGATTTTCGAAACTAGCTCCATAGATGGATCGAACTCAACCACTGCCTCGAGGTGAATTATAGCAGCCGGTCGCTCGAGTTGCAGTTTTTCAAGGTTTCTACGATCCCTACTAGGATCCCTATTGTCAAAACAGTACCTTAACAAACGTATCACGGACTGCGCGCTATCATTCTTTCCTAATCTTAGACTGCTCCTATCCTCTGACATCATACTTACACTTTTAATTCGTCTATTATTGCTGTACATTGTCACTGCGAGGATCCAGTTATGTTTCTTAAATATTTCATCCTCAGGTTTCAAAAAGTTGGGACCATCTGATATTAAAACTCTAGACACATTGAATAGATGACACCGTTACCAATATTTTTAAACGTGGAATGGAAACGTGGTTTTGAGAAGTGGAATGGAATGTTTTTAAACGTGAAATGTTAACTGGAAAGTTTTTTTGAGCTATCCATGAGAGCATGTTTAACATATGTTTTACATCTTCCGTTTGCTCTTCGTTGCTTAAACGATTACTGCACTGAAGTACGAATGAAAAAGGCCATTTCCGATTATTGAACCCCAAAATCTTTCCCAAGTGCAAGTTAAATTAATTGATCTGACCGGCAGCTTCGAGCTTTGTATTTTTTCTTCAACGTGAAATACGAGAAATCCTTCTATTTATTTCATCCCTTTTAATCTTCGTTTTATTTTCTCACAAATAGTTTGCAATCAAAAACTGTGTGTGCTGTGTTCTTGATTGGAGCCACTTTTGCGCGTACGCGGCATTGAAAAGCGGATTTGGGCCGAAAACAATTTTCAATTTGGTTTGATTATTCATTTTTTCTATAAATTCAGTAAATAAACTGAACATATGCAATGCTTATGACAAGTTCTTAAATGTATTCCTTATTGAAAATATCGTATAGTTCTATTTTTATGAGTTGAATATGAATTTTGAGAGTGTCAACTGTAGCTGCAAATTAAAAAAATTGCCAATAAGTTAGGACCAAATTTTTACTCTTAAACTAATTCTAAAATCGACCTAAAACGGCAAGGCAGATAAGCGAGTACTTGAATTAATTTCCTGTATTATAAATGTGTTGGTTCATTAATAGTTACTTTTGAAAGTTTACTCACGGTGTTGGTCATAGTGGTTTATTATAATCTACTTTTGTTCTAATTGAAATTCGAACATTTGTTTCATCTGAAAGAGGTCTGAAATGAGCAACACATATTTCGGAAATGATTACGATCGACATGTGCTCAACATTCAACATACATTTTGAGCAATGTGCAGTATATTTATGTATCAAGAATGGGTTTAATACATAGTACCTTCAAATAATCTATCGAAGTGCAACAATGAATTTGACGCGATATTCATAAGAACATTCTCTGATATTTCCTAGATGTGAAAATGTGTGATTTTTAGTAGTATTTATGCTATGTGAATATTATGAATTAAAATGTTTTATTAGTATTTCTATTATTATTATTATTATTATTATTATTATTATTATTATTATTATTATTATTATTACTATTACTATTGATCTAGTTTTTAAGGTAGAAGAATTTAGAAGTATATTTCTTATGAACAGTAATTGTTAAAATAAAGACACTCAATTAATTTTTAAATCAGTTCCATCATGTTCTATCATGAATATTTTTCTTTTTTGGCTGAGTTTATTAATTATATTAATCACATTTATTCAGGTGCCTTTGACCAAAATTATGTTGTTATATTGACAAATAACATAATTACACATTTTGTGTATTTTTTTATTGTACGCATTGAAAATATTTGAATTATTACCATACGAACGTGAAATATTTATATAGTGGCATACACTCGTAGTCATTAACTAAATATACAGGAAAAATTCCAGTCCCAAAACATATTTTTAAACTTTACCCCATGTTCCTTCCGACTTCAGCAAACGAATTTCCTAAAATTAATTAAAACGCTATACAAAACTGTGCAATAAAACGAACATAGCACCGGATGAGGATAAGAAAAGAGTAATTTATTCCGTCAGCTGTCAAGGGTGGGAACGTTCTCGTAAAGTAAAATGAAACTGGAAAATTACTCATGCTTAAATGGCAAAGCCCGCAGTGAAATGTCAACGCCGAACAGTTAGAAACTGCTTCCCTTGTGCGATACTCTCTTAGCTTTCATACATATTGATGGCCTTTGGAAAAACACATATATTACATGGTTTAAAATGGTCATTTGAGAGTCACGCGTCTCTGTAAACTCTTTGCAACTAATCTGATAGGCATCCAGAGGTACAAATGTTGAAATTATAGGCCAAAATTGCAATATTAGGAAAACAATATTTTCGTAGGAATATTATACTATATTAAATATGTAGTATAATGTCATTCAACAAGAAATTTTTCATTGTAATTGAATTTTTTTTGCGAGAGAAACTTGAACTTCTTCATTGAACGTTTTAATCAGTTTTAAAAGGAATCATTTATAACGTCAGTAAGAAACAAAACGTGGCAATTGGTTGAAGATATGAAGAAAGACAGTAGCCTATTATCATAGATACAGTTCCAAGATCTAGAGCTATTTATTGCTATAATACAAAAGAACCTAGTTCACGCAAATCAATGAAAGTTACCTTGCGATAAAATATGAAAAAACGTAGAGTAAAATATCGTTATTGTTCTGAGTATTTTGAATCTAATAAAGAAAATTATTGAGTGAACCGCGAACTGGCATGAAATAAATAAGATACTGGCACATCGTTAAGTTGAATAAAAAGTGTTGGTAAGTGAGTCGACGAAATTTTAATAGATAAACCACCCCAAACTTTGAATTAAAACTGAATTTACATATTGTGTATAAACGTATACAAACATATTTTATACCATTAAAATATGTCACTTGTCCAATATTATGACAAAATAGTTTGCGTATTAAAGCTATTCCCTAAATATAATTAGAGGTATAATGAGTAATCAGTAATCGCATTGATCATATGTTCACAGTGTTGATTTGGTTTCTCTGAATGGATTGTGATAGTGGTGATAATGAGATATGAATGTTTCTGTTTTACTAATAGTAGTTATGGAAGTAATGATGTTTTATCAATTGGTGGTGAGCCATCCATGTCAAATTCACATAGTGAATACACCAAGTGCTACAGACCGATAATGACAGGTATTATAATACTAGCTGACAGTTATGAAACTCAGGCGACTGTCAATTCTTTAATTGGGCAGCACGCTTGACGTTTATACGTTGTACTCTTCCGATTTACCAACATCCATGCAATTTGCACGCAACATTAATATCAACTGTTTCCCCGAGGACAATGAGGAAGAGAAAGTGAGGAAGATGAAAAGTAGAGGGAGAAAAAGGAAGAGGAGGAGAACATGAAGAAATGTGTTGGCTTAACCGAATACTTTCTTCTGTTTTCACTTAATTGAATGATTTATTAGTGATTCCCGATGTGTCGACCACTAAGTTCATTATCCCCGTAAGTGTAGTTTTAATGGCCGGCGGTGTTGGCGATCATCTCTGACTTACGGTGGCTTGCTAGTACCAGATATCTCCCTCCAGCGTTGCGCCGCCCCAGCCGGGACAAGCTCTAAGCTCTACTGTGATAGTAACATGCATGTGAATAGTGAACATCGCGCGTAGTCCATGGCCTTTTGGTAGCGTAAGTACTGCTCCGGCCTTTGCGTGGCGTTGATCACAGAAACCATGGATAACCGATCAAAGGAGCCAGCCGTTAAAATACTTCTCCAGACAGAATTCGACCGAGCGGTATAGCTAGTGTCTCAAATCCTGCCATCTGAACTCGAACCCCATGAACTCCCAGTCTAAGACACTACAGTGACATTAGTTGATACCCTGATACCCTGAGACACATTTGCCGATCTGTTTTCACTTCACAATTTACCTCCTCTGCGCCTTAATACTTCCGCCTACGTCTCGCCGCCCCCGCCCCATCACAGAATAAAAACTACACAGAAAGGAAACTTGACGGCTATTTCCTTGCTCTATGAGAGGTGGAGAACTGGAGTCGGTCGACACATTGAAACCGAGTAATCACAATACATCCATCTACAAATGGAGACTACAATACGACCATGAAATGTGTTTCATTATTTAAGTTTAAAAAAATAATGAAATTACTAAATAATGGCTACAAAATGAAAAATAATGAATAACACTATGAAATGATGGGTGTTAATATACGATTGGTATATCACGATACGAGTGAGGAACGAGCGAATACCGCAAATTTCACACGAATGTATTACCCAATACCTTGAGTTTTATACTTTTTCTACGACTTATGGCAACTTTTCTTAGTTAAACTTTTACACTTAATATTTTCATGACAGTTGAAATGCTTCATTCAACGAAGGCCACCTGGTATAGAGCTCACTAGCCAGCCGCACGTGGCTTTAGTTTACTGATCCAGTCAAATAAATTCAATGAGAAATTGCGATACAATTTATTTTAAGTAATATTCTACGTAAAAAAATTGTAACTAAATTAGTAATTTAAAACTGACAATCATAATACGATATTAAATGCAATATTAACGTACAGAACCGAACATTTACTAGAACGATTATGAACGATTAATTTGCTATCAATACTGTACTAAGCCATCGAAAGCTGCTATTATAATAAACAATAGTGTTGGCAATGACGGCTCATATAATTATTCCTATGTAATTGTCAATGAAAAGTCACTACAATACGAATGTCAATACTTCGTTTTTAAAATTTTCTGTAATTAATCAAGAACCTGTATCATAGTGAAATATGTATCGTAATGGTGTCGCAATGTGTTACAACGGAATGTAGTCATCCACTAACTAAACTATACAATGGGAGTAGTATATATTGTTCGCTAGTAGTTAAAGAAAGCACTAAAAATGTATTTAAATGAAGTAAGTAAAAGTAGGTAGAACAATAGATAAGGGAATAATACGGAAACCAATGGACAGGAAATAAATGTATCGTAGTACACCTTTTTTATTACTAACACTCATTACTAACTACAAAATATGTCCACATTTAATAATCACAACGAGACAAATTTAACCATGAAGAACCAGTAACACAAAATTCACCAAATAGAAACTGAAAAAAAAACACATGATTTCTATCAGAAACAGCAATGGAGACAACATGAGCAACGGCCAGGCAAAGTCACGAGTGGGTATGGCCGAATAATATGGAATGTCCAAATTGTGTGTCATATGTACTTGTATGTCTGAATAATATTTCTATTTGGCAGCAGGTTTGGAAGTAAACCGATGTTGCCACTTACTCTAGCGGCAGACACATGGTCGTGTGGTCTATTTGCATTGCATCACAACAGTCCCAAGAAACAAAACGCAATAAGAGCACACAACAGTAGACGGCACATAACCGCACATACGACGCATAACCTAATATCGCTCTTCAATTTACAGTTGTTTTGCTGTATAAGATTTCAGCTTTTTTTTAATAAGTATAGGGAACTCTGTAGTGCTATCAGTAGAATTTGAAACCTCCAATTAGATAATGAAACTCCCTCTCCTTATTCAGCCGTTAACTGTCAAGTAGACAGAATATTATTCGAACAAGAAAGTACCCAAGTGGCGTCGGACAAGCAGTATGCACGGTTTCAATACATGGGGGACACCATGAATTGTACGCTTAGAGAGCAATATGTACCCTGCGTGGCCTACAACTCCACTTTCCTATTTCAGGAACTTCCATTTAATGCCTGGATCGAGCCGCCTTGCAGCTCAGAGCTTTTAGCTAGCTAGGCTAGTATTGGAGTCTAGTAAATGTGCCACACACAACGCAACAAGCCCATTCTCTAAGACCTGACCTGAGTGTCTAGCCATTGCCACGACGATGTCAGGCGAATCGTCTCCTCGTTGCCTACACTTTGAAGCTATCTATGTCAGTTCCGCCGGAACCTAGGCATTCTTTTGTATGTGAGTCTGCGGTCCACTGCGCTGCTGCAAAGAGGATGCCGGCTGACGAACCTCACGCCCAATCCCGCCCCAGGCATTGGCAGTTCAACTGCGCTCTGCCTCATCTTTGAAGCTAACGGCGTGAGTTCCGCCATGAAACTCGGCTTACGGGTGGCCGTTTACAATCCTCCACCAGAACGCGGACCTCCGTGGTCGACGGTTCTCCCTGCAGAGACGTTTCCAGTGTGCGGCCCCACCCCGCACTCTCCGGCTGATTACTTCGTCCACCCACGCCGCCTCACCGCATTTCTCGTCTCTGTCTAGCCAAGCCGTTTCCACACCCGCCGAGCCCACACGACTCCCATCCGCTGGCACGTTAGTCGCCCACAACGGATGTTAAGTGTTACTTGTTCGCCCATGTACCAAACAGGACAGGCGCGAACAGTACGCGTTCTTTCCTTCTTTTTCCTCCTCCTGTCCTCTGCTCTTAATTACACACACACACACATGCACTGTCTCACTACATCGCACTAGTCGCGAGGCCAGTCAGGAGCTTAGGTCTTGTCCATGCTGGGTGGGTGCCATGCTGGAGGTGGGGGGGGGGATATCTGGTTGGGAGGAATCCCGCAAGTCAACGTAGGTCGGCGTCGGATCTCGCCATCCACAGAAGATCACCGCCACGTCCCGAGGCAAATCATTCACAACACTTATGGTAGAAAAGCCCTTAGAATTTGACGTGCTTGAAATCACCAATCTATAAATTTATCAAATTGATTTCTGAGCACACGACGCCATCCGCAAAAATCTTCCACAGATATGGAAACTTTAATACGTAGAGGAGCGAGTATGATCTCTCTGCTGTTTCACATGTTCTGTTTCGTGATTACGTGCAGATTAGTGGGGACTCTGGTTGAAGCTTCAGCAGTGCAACTAAATACAAACCTGTCATTTTATTAAGTTGTAAGATAAATTCGAAAATTGTACATAAGAGAACCAATCCAAACACTATGATAAATTTTAAACAAAATAAAGAATGATCTCACCTACGTGAATAGATTCTAATGGCATGGAAGTGCTTCAATCATTTCAAATACTCTTGAAATAGGATTGGCTTAAACCATGATTTAGAGCATGTCTGTTTCCTTTATGTGTTTTTAGTTGTTAGTAAGGAACGATATAATTAAATATATATCGCATGTCTGTTAAATTTATTGTAGACTTAACATTTATTCATCAATGTATATTAATTTGTGAAAATATTTATATCTCTATGTAAATGCAGTATATAGTTATTTTGATTATTTATAGGTGAAATACTTTATATTATTATTTACTCTAACTTTATTTAACAATTTCACTGAAACCTCTATAAATTGTGAATAATATTTTGCTTGTTTTGAGTTTCAAAAATCAAAATTTTATTTTTGGTTTTTCGTCTATTTTATATTTAGTTTTTGTAATTACTTTTGAGCGCATTCGTAATTAATGGAAATCATTTGATTAATTATAGGGATTGAAAGCCGGCCTGGATATGCATAACCAAGATCACTGACACTGAGGGAACTTAGCAACCTCGTGCTTGAAAGGTGACGGGTTAAAATTCCGCCTGGAGCATGGTAGTTTGTGTGTGTTACATGAGTATGCGAGTTCTGCTATCGTTAGTAATCCTCAATGTTACTTACATTGGTCGTTGTATAATCTTACAAGTTGAAAAGCGACCTTAAATAAGTAAAACAAAATGATGAGAAGCAGTAAAATGGTACAAATTTTCATTAAAATTAGCAAAACTAGAAAAATGATGAAAATCAATAATCGAAGACATTAATAATTGAATACGCTCATGATAATAGTAGTCAAAAGAGACAAAGAAGTTGGGGAAACGTAGCCCTGCGAGGCTTCTAAGCGCCTGGAGCCCTGTCATCTTCGCCGAACGGTTTGAGGAGGGGCTGGGCTGCCTGGGAGGCCCTTTTCCCGCCGGCCCCCAGTGGCCGGCCGCAGAGGGACAATTCACGGCTTCAATCGCTTGCCGATGAGGACCTGCGCCCCTCCCTCTTCTCAGCCCCGGGAGGGGCGTGGCTGCTAGAGGAAACACTCCCGGGGGCGATGGATGTCCTGCTACCGAACGGAACTTCACTTGCTCAAGAGTTACGTTCTGAATTACATGTCTTTCCTATTTGAGCAATAGGAACGGTAAACGAATGTAAACAATGATACGCATTTTGCATTTTTATTTATATCATAATTCGAGGGTAATCAAAGAGATGTATACTCGTACATCGCTATTATGAGAGTATCCTCTGATTATCCTCGCTCCTCTAGTAACATTTACACCTCTGAAGCACACGTTCTTGCTCGCAAACCATTTTATAGGTCCATCTTCTCCATGCCCTTTAACATACCTATAGTAAAGTATTATAGTAGTATAATACTTGTATTCTATAGTATTATACTATTCATGGTATTCTTTAGCCCGATCTTTCTGCTTGCACCATTGTTGTAAGTCGTATGTTCAAAGAGGCGTAGTGACACAAAGAAAGCATTTGCCAGTAGTGCGACCCGCTCAAATCCCTGTCTTGTAAACTAATAATTGATTTTAAAACACTAATATCTAATTTTCTCCTACCTTGCTACCCTAGAAAATTAAAGACATTTGAAAGACGTTTGAGAGAATGTTGTTTCTAAAATTGCTCTAATTTTGCGCGATATTTCGCAAACATTATTTACCTAAATAAACAGTTGTGGGTGGCAACATTTTTATGTGTAATTTGAAGAACCTATTTAATCTAAAAAATCTCTTTAATTTTATAGGAAAATGCTGAAAAAAACTTCAATTCTGTCAATTTTCTGAAAATTCAGCGAATTTAATAAAAATTCATTCTGTGCGTTTTTTCTAAGCCTTGATTTCCGCTTTCAAATTAAAAAAGTAATCCGCAAATTCAGAGCCATATTAAGGAAAATTTTCCAATGTCGTCTACACTTCAAGTAAAGTACCCCTAAAGTCAACATTTCCGTTCCAAATTCTTGGGAGTACGACGTAACTCAGATTGTTCCTGAAATACTAATTTTGTTGAAACTATTGCTTATCGTTTAGCTTCTAGAGTACAAACAGGTGTTTTGGGGTAAGAAAGGTGATTGTGGTAGAACATGTATTAAAGGCACACAGATAGATCGATTCTAACTCCATAATCTATTGTAGTAACTCATATAATATAGCATTTTGAAAGATAAAGCTGTGTTTATTAACAAAAGTTCACAAGAATAAATGTTTTACTCTCGCTGTAGCGCAGTAAGAATGAACTTACGGCGACGATAGTTCGGAGTAAAGAAAAACATTACATAAAAACAGTATGTATTTCAGAATATTCCTTTGTGATTGTGTCGTCCTTCAACCCTAATATATGTTTATAAAGAAATTTGAAACCGTTGCAATATGTTATCGTTTCGCGGAAAATCCTACGTATTTTTACCGTTATACCTGCTTTTAAATAAGTTAAAATCTTATTTTGGTATGGTGATACGACCTTGCCATGCCTGTAAGACTGGAAATATTAAAACCAAACTTGCAAAAAATATTGTAATATATCGATAAATACATGCAAAATTAGATCTTAAAATAAACAATTTTCCTTCGATTATATAGCACCATCCAATTATGAGATCCGCCATTGGACCCTCCCATTGGTGCTCTCCGAGTGCCGGAATGACTTAGTTGTGCAACTGTTAATTTGAGCGTTCTCTTTCCTGGGAGAGCAGCACAATCGCCACAGTGGGTCTCGCTCGACGTCACCGTAAGGCGGTCGCTGCTGGGACTGGGGACCTAAGGGCCTCTCCTGCCGACCGGTAACAAGCAGGCTAATGCACGTCTTGCGCGATGACAGGTGAAGCATCGTTAGCGCAGCCGGTGGGGGGCTGCCAACTAACGAGGTCGCCGGCGCGGACTGGCAGCGGGTGGACGGATTAGTCGCGCCCCCGCTTCCCGTCGTGGAATTAAGAAGCAGATAAGCGGAGGGGATGGCGGTGGTGGAGGGCGTGACGGTTCGCGACTTCAAACGGGGGAGAAAAATCGCCATCACCATCCACAACATGCAGTGCACTTACAGCTGTAATGATATACGTAGTAGACGCGAACCTAACCTGCACTCGGGTCAGGGCACTGGGACTGGCAGCCGCGAGAGCTGAAGGAAAGACAAGTGACACACGAGTACTGCTGAAGCAAAGATGGGGCGGCGGCGGACTAGCCCTTCCTGTCTCCGTTGCGCGCTCGCCCCCTTGTGCGTTCGCTCTTTAGTAGACGCTCGATAACTGCTTCATCAGTCGCCTGTAAGCCGTCCCTGAACTCTTCCTGATGAGGAGCGCCGATGGATGCTCGTAACAATGGGCGGTGATCCCTTCGTTAAAAGACCGTTCCTCTTTCACGTACCTCGTGCGTGTTTGCTGCCAACAACGTCTTTGATTCCAGTATTCAGACTCACGCATCGCAGTTGGTGGTGTATTTCAGAACTAAAGGAACTCTTCCGCAATGAAATCTGCTGCTGAACGAATCTGCTGGTAGGAAGCCCTGTAAGCATATCGTTAACAAATGCATATTGGAGTAAAAGTATTGGCTTCAAATAACTAAAAAATACAGAATTTCGCCATGTTACTTGTGTAATAGTTTCAGCGAGTATAATAGATTGTCAATAGATTGGATGATAGAGTTCTACAGCAAGATTTATGGGAGACGTTGCAGTTTCCCCGTTTAAATAAACCTATTTGAGAAGAAACTATGAGCGTATTAACGTAAGCTGATTCTTTACGTGCCTCGGACTTGGAAAATCAAATAGAATGAGGGTGTATGCGCGTATAGAAGGTCTCTCTGCCAACACTAGTACCATTAACAAACTGAGAAACGATCTATTTGCTGCAGTAATAGAGTTAATTCAGAGATATGTTAAGCCATTGTTTGAATGAGGCTTTAACAGTGGGGTGAAGCACAGCGGCTTTGAGAACATCGCAGAGTTGTCAGGGTTAGAGAGAAGGTAATAGTTTATAAAGGAGGAAATCCAAAGATAAAGATAAGAGGGAGAGAAACTGTAGGCTAACACTGAAGAAAGATAACACATCGACCGGAAAGCGCCTTGTTCCGTATACAAAAGAGCAACCTGCTTTGGAACGTTGATGCAAATTAGATTGGACGTTGCCAAGTCAAAGGAATAAAACAACTAAAAATATTTTTCTACGTGGGCCCTAATTTGAAACAAGTAGAGTTTGATCTTAGATGTATATGATACGATTAAAATTAATCTTTATTTTATAAAAAAAACGTTAAATAGCTATAATAATATTCACTAATGTACAAAATAAAATTATTGAGATAATGCATTCAACAACCAGCAAGCTATCTCATATGTTGCAAATAGTAATAGAAGAACCTTTGCAAATATGTTGTTAAGTCGATATTGAAATCTCTCTGTCGTGGATGGAAACGCAACTCATTAAAAGAACGTGCTGAGAGAGTTGTACATTTCTTCAGTCAGGATGCATAGCAAACTATTGACATAAAAGCGGGTTTCACTCAGGCCGACACACTCAACCACTGAACGAAACTCGGTTCCTCTCTCGCAGACCTCTGCGTTTTCTCTCCCCAGCCATCAACAAATCAAGCTCGTTTACTATCAGGACAAGGAGAACGCCGGCTAGGCTGGCGTACGCACTCGCGAGTTCCAAAACCGCATCCAGAAGAAGCAAATTAATACACAAAGCCTTCTGCTCAACGACTTCCCGACACGTGCCTCGTAACGGAAAAGGGCAAGGCTCATCGATCCTCTTAAAGTTGCCTGCGAGGAGGTGGCAAAGAGTTGGAGGGGGCGTCGAGGGCGGCGCACCGCAGCAGAACGCGCCTCCGCGTCTCCGAAGACGGATGAGACAAACAGCCCGAGCATTTCCATGCAAAGGGCGCCCGCCGCGCGTTGGCAAAACAAACCGATCTCCGCTACAATCAACAGTTCGCAAAGGCAGCGGCGCGGTCGTTCGCTTGAGAGATGCACACGACTTGGCACGCCGAAGCGGGTGTGCGTGTGTGTGTGTGTGTGTAGGACTGTGTTGCCACTGAGCGTTTGCGAACGCCAGCTCTCTTTCTATCTCTTACGACTACGCTATAAAACGAGATCCTGCTCAAATTGCTTTCCGAAACGTCTGACATTTCTCAAAACAAAAAATGTTGGTGGTAAATACCTGTTATATCACGTACTGCACACTTTTATTGTTCATCGAATGTAAGATGTCATTTCTAAACTGGCATTTGTATCATGTTGAAGAAATAGATCTTCAGAATGTTATCTGTCAAACGCCTAATGGTTGTGGATAACCAACAAATGGTACATTTATAATGAAGTTTTTGAAAACGTGTGCTATACATTAGCTCTGTCGTATTATAAAAATGCAAGAATCTCCCTTTCCGTTATTTACCTACATATTGTTGTCAAGCAATTGTGCGGACTGACGTAAACAAACTTATGAGCTATTTTGACTGTAATTAAACCTGGAAACATTGACTGTGAAATTACGGCATTGTATTGCTTCCACAATTATTACAATGTTAGCGACCAAATTTCTGTTTCACTCTTTTGCTTTGAAAAACCGAAGTTATGCCGCCACTCGAATGCACTGGAGGCGTCTCAGCATACCGAGCGACGCGCCTTTGCTCCGAATGGCTGTCTCTGCCCGACACCCGTGCACGTCTCACATTGCCTTCTTCTGGACAGAACGAGTCGTGGCCCAGCGCTTCCCTTTGGACGAGCGGCGTAGCCGGCTGCCACTTGCGTTCACCCTCTCTGAGGAGGGGACACAGGATCTAAGGCGCCATCTGCTCTAATCGAATTGACTGATTAGTGATTTCGGGCGCGTCGACAGGTAAGGTTGTGTAATTCCCGTGAGTGTAGTAAATGTTTTCCCTTGAGAGGTGATGTTGACCCTGCTGGATGGTCTGATCCAGGGCCGACCTATCTGTGGCTAGCGAGGTTTTGCCCAATCATCTCGCACGAGCGGGATACCGCCTCACTCGGGACAAGCTCTGAGCGCCCGATCGGTCTCCCGTCATGTGTAGTGAATCTAAGTGTGTGTGTAAGTAAGGGGTGAGGATAGGAGAAAGAATCGGAAGGATTGAATGCACGCGATTCATGAGTGTTTGTTAGGGTGCTGTTCCGGCACTCACCTGTTATTGAAGAAACCACGGGGAACTACCATCCAGAGCAGCCAACTTCTAGAATTCTTCTCTAGACCAACAATTCGATCTAGCTCTCGAGCTAGTGTTAAAAATCCTGCCATTGTCGAGACTCGAACGTAGACCCCCTTTCACAGCCTCTGCCGTGACATCAGTTCTAATCTAATGAAGGCGATTGACTACGACTCGCCGCTTCAGCGGTCGGGCCTGAATTTGTGCGTATGAGAAGGCTACGCCCTATGAATGTTCTCTTGGAATGTCTTACTGGTAGATAAAATCACATTTTGCTGTATTTTCTTTTACTGACACGTTTAATGATTTACATGAAGATTCGTACAGGTAAAATCTGAATTACTCATTGAATTTGTTCTAATTATTTCTTCTAAGCTTGTCAATGCTGATGCAAAACGTATTTTACTTGCTCACATCAGTACTGGATAGTTTAAGATCAAAATGAGGTGACTGTCTGATTTCAAAATCATTGCCTTTTAATATCTCCTATGATAATTCACATGATTTAAAAAAGTCAATTATTTTAACTTTTTCTGTCGGTAATTTGTTTGTTTATTCGCCGGTCCGCTGGATCTATCGCCCGTCTGGTTCCGAATTAATTTCGAAAATGGCTTAACCGATTTTGATGCGGGTTTTTACTGAAAGGTATTTTGTGAAGCATAATCCAGGAAATATTTATAGACCATTTTTATTTCATAAATTAAATAATAATGGCTTTGTTTATTTGGCAAGACTGGGGCCCTCGGGACTGCTCTTCCACCTAACCACTTAACCATCCGCCTGGTGTTTGTTTACACAAATCTACAGTTTTTTTCCGACCGCAACTAAATTTTGTACACGCGACCATCAAAACTAGAAAAAAAGTTGGTTTCCTCTATTCTGCTAAACCCTCGTCGATTTCATTTCCAGACTTTCCGATAACCGCGAAGTAGCATTTCGCGGGACCATACTCAAGCTAAGTAGAACACCATAACAGAACAACAAAATAAAACATAGAATTGGTTCTACATAAGTAAGTATTTTGGCAACGAAAATATTATGAATGATTCCAACACTTTTCCAAATGCCATCAATATTTTATTCGTATGCAGAACAGCTATACCCATTTTATTCTGGATTAGTTACATCAAGAAATTGTTTGCTTGAAATAAATGCAAAGGCTTACGTTCTGTCGACGGTCGCCAACGAAATTTGTTTCCTCTATCGTTGTTTAGGTAAAGAGTTAGTGTTCCGTCTTTTCTGATTATTATTAATAGAATCTCTCTGAACTCTTAATGATGATTTCCTTTTTCAATCCGTGTCTGATGTTTATCAAAAGTATCGAAATATTCGCCACGTGAAATCAATTGTCTGCTACAAACTTTACCCTTCTCTTACAAAAAAACCTGCTAATAACATACGTTGGTGTAATCAAGACAGGTTTGTGTGAACTATTATTCTTTCTTTTCTGTACAATGTGCTGCAAATACTGTACCAGTTAAATTTATGCGTTTTTGTTTGACTTGTAAAAGTAGGAAATGACTACTGTTCTTGGCTATCGTAATAAAAGCAGATATGCGCTACAGGCACTTAGTTTGAATTGGCTAAATTGGACTTTTTCTAGTAAACTATTAGCATAATTGAGTTATGACCAGTATGCATAACTGATATTTTAGTAGGCCAGAAATTACAATATTTCAATATTACGTAACTATTTCCAATAATACGAGAACGTATGAGCTGTTGAAGATAATCTCACACTTTGGGACGTAAAACGCATGATTGAGGTTGTTTTAAGCTGAAAGTTGTAAGTTGGGAAATCAAAGATGTCTATTTTCCCAAAAAACGTCTATTTGTTGACATGACATCCGCTGCAACTTGTGATAGTCTACTTTGGTGTTTGGAAGATGCACAAACTCTTATTGGATGACCTTCTCATGGGCAATGACAAAATATCTGCTTTAATTGCTTAGCGTTAACTGTGTCAGAACATTCAACGAACACACATCACACATTCCACGAACCTCCCGCGCATCATACTAAAAAATGTACTCGAAGCTGAAAAATAAATTAAAAATAAAAAACAATTTTAATTGCCGCTGGAGAGGTCGTATCCACAGTGTTCAAGTATCTACCACACACCAGTGCCTTCCAATCACAAGTACCATTTCAAAATACCATACTTCTAATTTCGTTGGATGTGATTTTACGGCACATGATTGTCAAAATGTGATCATCTATCTCCCTAAATGACTTATAAAATTTTAGAAACATCTTTACTGAATCGCCCTGTGCGATCCTTGACGTTAAAGATGGAACGAGACTAAATAGTTGTGTTTAGTCATTTTGTTTCAGTCGCAGCATAATAAGTGACCAAGAAATAAGCAAGATGATCATCCGCCTGCGCGTATTATTTTAGAGATTTTTTTTATCACCAAAACTCTAATAACCATTATTATATTTCAGATTTTTATCAACTTTAAGACGAAATTGCCTGCTCATTTTATGTTTTCATTTAATTTAAGGAATTACATTTTCTTGGTCATTTCGTTAATCTGTAACTGAGTGGATTTGAATTACTTTCCTGAAGTTTCCAATTACTGAAGTGGCACGCTTTCTTTGATTTTTGATAATTATTTTTCTCCAGCGTAAGTTCGTACGTAAGTACACTTGGTCCGTGAACTTCTAAAAATAGTTCACGTCATAATTTTTCGTATTTTCAGCATATTTCCAAGCTACAATAAGATTGGTTTATTTATGCAAATAATGTAGTTGCCAACTTGTGAAATCATATTACTGAAAAAGGAACCATATTCATTATCACATTCCCAATAATGATCCGTATTCATGGATACTGAAGCATTACAATGACCTCCCGCTGAAACAGAAGCATATCACAAAACGTGCATTTGCTGTGACTGCAATTCAACAGTGTCCTTGTGACGTGGCTTGCGATTCACTGTCGGCGTGCGTTGTTTGACTCATTCATTGTGCCCCTAATTACGTTTTGATGACAATGGGAAATCAAATTTCGTATATTTTGAATAAAGCGAAATTAATTATTCTCAGGTTTCGTCGATTTAATATTAGCTGACCTGCAGTAAGTGTGTAGCTATTCTGCTTCTAAAATTACTTTTTCAATGAAAGATTGTTGTTGAAAAAATTTATAAATCATATATGATTTATATTATGACTTCTAGGCTGTCCGTGTACATCAAATCATATTGTTGACACAACTTTACTGAATTAAATGTAGGTATAAAAACAAAAATTATTATAAAAAGAAAAAGGTTCTGGCTACACTTCTTGATAATTTCACGAGTCAAACGCTACCGTACACATATGTAAAAAATGAGTTTACATAATAGTTCATTTAACTAATTTTAAGTAGAAAGCAGTTCACTGGCGCAAGTAATTTGCTTTTAGGTTAAGTGCATTTCCTTCCACTTAAGAGCTCATTTGTTTATGAAAGATATTTAGAAAATTAACAAGATATTTTCTTCAAACGAGAAGCCTTCTTGCTATTATCGCTTGTTATTAGGAGAAGAACCTAATATCCAATTATTTTCATTTTCTGCATTATCTCTTATTACACCATTCACCAATAAGTAACATGTTTGTTTATGAGATAGGAACTTCATCAAATTATGTTACAGAATCTATTATAGTAGTTATGATAGTAGTCAACGTTAAGAGGTCATTAACTACCGATGGACGATGCGAGTAGCCGAGATCGCTAAGGGAAAGTATCGTGGCGATCGCGGACTGAAAGATCGCGGGTTCGTAACCCGTATCTGGCATAGATGTTTTTGTGAATGTCTCTTCACCCTTCATCATTATCACCCTATCACTTCATTTAAGAAGTATTAATAATTCCCTAGCAGGAGGCCCTTGCCCTTAATGGGATGTGCAGTGGGCTAATTGGCTACAAACACTGATGGCCCACTTATATTTAATTTTGTCCATTTTACCACTATAATGATACTTTTAAAGGATACTTTTTTACTATCTAGTCTACCTAATATGAGCGTATAATAGAGAGTTATGAAATGCTGAAAAATAATCAATGTCAAGATTTTGAGAGAAATGCACTTTTGTGTCCCTGAAAACCTTTTAACGTTCCTGTCCATTTGTGCTACTGAGTGACTGGGTGACTGTGCAATGACTTCACAACTGTGCAACTGCGCGCCTATGCGACTGTTGGAGAGTGCGTCTCTGCGACGATGCATTTGTGCGACTGTGCATACTGTACGTCTGTACCACTGTTGCGTGTGGCCAGCTGTGCGTCTGGGCAATTGTGCGTCTAAGGGGGGGTCCTTTTGAGCATTTTGTACTTTTTCTCAGAAATGGCAATATTTTTTCTTTAAATAAATTGTTCAAATAGGTTCAAATCTGTATGCAAGTAAGGTATAAGTCTGATTTCCATTAAAATTTTGAAAATCGCAAAAGTTTGGAAAGTGGCAAACGTTAACCCTCTTTTCCCTACACCCTTCCGCTTGATTACTCAAAGAAGATATTTTTCATTTAATGCAATATATTATTTAATATATATTTTCCTGTCTGTCAATATTTGTTTATGCAGGACCATGTTTACAATGTAATTTCAAGACAACCGAACAATAATTGTTGTTATTGAGGTTGTCACATTCGCAAACTCTTTGACGTCACGAAGGACACTGCAAATAATTGTTCAGGTGAAACACCAAGTATCTTTATGAAATATAGTAAAGTAAACATTTAAATTAGAAACATCATTCTACTTCAAGCTTACTAAAACTAAGTTATTAAACGACTTAGATTAAAGCATCATATTTCGTAGATAATAGATCAAAGCTTCTATCAGATAAGTAGGCTTTCGTTGTCTCAGTTTGAGCAAACAAAAATATAATTAAACTATTATATAACAAGAAATTATCCTTTCATTCAAATAAATTGTATATATTGAAATAAAATATTTTATCTGTCTGCTTATTAAAGCTAGAGGAATGCACTGCGGCCAATGGTAAATCAATTTAGAACCTTGAATAAAAAAAATATCCTTATGTTATCTAGGGGAAAAAACATGTTTCTTATGCTCTATTTAAAATTTAGTTAGGATTTGATCTGTTTAGGTTGATGGAGCTATTCCAGAACGTGAATTTAATAATTTATATAATCACCTGCAAATTGTACCAAGAACCGCCTTTGATGAATACAAATTTGATGTAATGAAATAGACATAGCTTGCTGTTAATTCTAGCAGTGCAATTAAAACGCATTTTGTAAGATTCTGAGGAAATAATTTTATACAAGTTACAACATATTTATTTGAACTTTATGTAATAGCCAAAAAATATAAAAGTATTTTGTTCAGTATTATTTCTTCACTTGTTCTATTGCATTTAACTTTTAAAAATCCATTCACATGAATGTTGCATTGTGAATTTAAATCGATGTGCTGCGTCGACCGTGACTTTCATGATTGATAATGTTCATTGCCATTCATGGGCCGAATATTTTTAGGTGTTTCTATAATTAGAGATACGTTTCAACAAAATACTATAAAGACTTTTCTGAAAAAAAGCATTCAATTGGGATTTTCCAAGTAGAATACATCATAAAGCCACCTCGACATTTCCTTAACACAAAGTCAAACCTACGTGTACTTTCAGGAATCTGGTTCTCGTAGTCACCATTTTGAAGGAGATACCACATTTGTGTCTCTGTGCATGCGTTGTTTCTTGTTGCTCCTTGGATGTTGTACCTCCGAGCCTCTTGTTTGCAAGTTGGCACCAGTGCGGTTTGCGGAGACTTCTGGTTACAAAGGCCGCGGCTCGCCAGGCGCGAATGTTGTGGAGGAGACTTGCACAACGTTTTGCCCGCGCCGCTGCAGATGTGGCCCGACAGACAAAGGCAGCGACCGCATTTAACTCGAACTCGTCTCGCCTTGTTCCAGGCTCCTCCACGAAGAAAGGCGCATTGCGGCTCTACTGCAAAGGTAAGAAAAATATCACTTTTAGGCAGTCACTAGGAAAAGTGGTTCTTTTAAGGCATGAATAGTATGCTAAAATGTCAATTATTGGCACTACTGCTAAAAGGGGCAGTCAAGTGCTCAGGTAAATCTGGGAATTTAAAAAAGAAAACAAAGTACTTTCGATTTATCAGCTACACCTGATCGGAATTTAAAGTGTCATCAAGTGACATGAATACTTCCATAAAAATAAAATGTAAGTAAATAAGGTTGACTAAAAATGGCGTATGACACACGTGTTAAAAGTGTTTTTATTTTGTTCGAAGGATTGCACTACTCAGCCTCATGTCCCGTTTCATAATCGCAAAATAAAATGTCACTTTTACCACTTGTAACACAAGAAACTATTACAAAAAATGAAGCATTTAGTTCTTTTAATTCGTTTACTCTTGATGTCTTTGCGTTTTCTTGTGGAATTCCAACTGAATTACCACATCATGTGAGTGAAGAAAAAAGATCACATTAAAATATTAAAATCAACAAAGAAGAAGGGTTCAGCCCTTCTGTAATTTGTCTCGCTTTTTTGGCGCTGAGCTGAATGCACACACTTCTCATCCCCCACTCAAAAAGGGCCACTCGATAGAAGCCCAGCGAGGGGAGCATACGTGCACCTTTATGCGGGCGAGCCCCTCCCCACTGGCCGAAACACTGCGCTTGTTAACCCACAGCAAGCGACCCTCTCCGGTTTATCGCTTTAACCCACTCTTCAAACACCGTTCTCATTACCAAGATACATAAATAGCGCCTTATTAACCCTCAGCTCGTACCGCCGGCGGCGGTGTGGGTGGCGGAGCGGGCATGGGCGAGGCGAGCGGATACAAGGGGCCCACGCTACGGTGTCCTATATCCGCCGTTGCGCCTGCATTTCACGCAAATCGCTAAGCTGCTGCGCCGTTGGCCTCTGAAAACATTGGAACGTACAAAAATAAATTCAGCGGGAACCCTTTAATATTTTGAGCTGAAATGTTTAATTTGCACTGGAAATAATTTTACTCACTACATATGAAGTGCTTGAAGTACCGTGTTAGGAAGATAAAAATGTTCAAGGTGTGCATTTTCAATCTTTTATACAATACACGCAAAGAAACGGAAGGTACATCCAATTTGTTCTCTATTTTATTTATTTTACTCTGGGTTTGTTGAGTTAATTTCACTCTAAAACATACATTGTTGTCGTAACAAAGTCTCTCGATTGACGGCGCATGATGAATACAGCCTGCAGGGCCTGCGGTCAATGTTTGAGAAAGAAGTTACCGATAAAGGGAATATTACATTAAAAGTAATCTAAATGAATCGACAACTTAATTTATTCGCGTCCCTTCAAAAACGAAATATTTTAGCTTATAATATTTAAATATATTGTGTTAAAATGTATTACAAGAATTTCTACGCAACACAATAAATGCGTTATAAAACGAATCACATGAAGCGTTGAAACATAAAACCCAAACTTCTCCGCAGAGATCGTGTTCATGTGCGAGGTAATGATCGCATGAGAGTCAGTGTGCTCCTGGCGAAAAGGCTCTCCATTCTCCTCCTCCTCGTGGATGAAGTCGGACCAAGAGGGGAGGAGAAGAAAGGAAGGTGATGGAGGTAGGGCGAGTGGTGCCGCCCCCGAAAACAGACCCCAGCTGCTGGATATTCATCCAGCGCCTGGCGAAGTTCGTGGCTGCTCTTCGGCCCAATCCGGCGAGGCCCGGCGCAGCCACGCCCACCGCGCCTCGCAGCTGCCCGCTGCACAAACAGCGGATGAGCGGGCCAGCACTCGGAGCAAGTGGGGTGGCGGGAGGAACTTACATGGACTCGCTTACAGGGCTCGGGTCAGTCTCACGGGGTTCTTCGGAACATTCTCGAAAATGATATTTAATAAATTGTGTAAGAGAAGGTAATGACGTTCGTAGCTAACGAATGTTCTCAATTACTTAAAACGATTTTTCTTTTCAATTATATATTATTATTATTATTATTATTATTATTAATATTATTATTATTCACAGTTATTACGGGACGGTATGACAAATACTCGCAGGAATGATTACCAGGTGTGCGGTTGCTTTATTAAAGATTCTAAGAAGAGGCTTCTAACAATGTTGCATGTATTCAAGATGACTGCATTCTGCATATTGTATATATTTGTGGCATCCAAATGAAGACACTCTAGTGTTCGAAGTTTCATATTCTGGATCACTACCGTGACTGATATTATTATAAACACAGTTGTCACTTTGTTGACGTTCCACTGAGCTGCGACTTCATGGGCAATATCGCTATACTTCTGGATCTTCTCTTGATGTTTTGCCGATATCTAGCGGGAGTTGGGTATTGATATATCGATGAGGAATACTGTGCTCACTGCTTGCTGAACTCTCCCACATGTTCCAGGAAATATCCTCTGCGTGATGCAATTTGAGGGCTGCGTAGATTTATGAGATCTACGACACCCCGCCATCTTCGTACCTTTGGAAGGGTAAAAGGTTCAATACTTGAATGGGGATGATGTTTTCGGCATTGAGTTATAGCGTTTCGAATCCTCTAGAGATTGTCGATGTCGTTATTTCTCCATTTAATAACACCAAAGGAGAATGTCAGCACTGAAAAAAATGAATTGATAACCTGCGCGAGGTTTCTAGCAGAGATTTGAGTTTTTAAGAGCCCGTGCAATCGTTTACACACTTCAGGTCTTAGTATGTTCTTAGTGGCAGTGTTTGATTAGGAGTGACAGTTGGAAACCAAAGTTTTTGTAAGTTTCACGGAGTTTCATAAAGGTAATCTTTGGTTCATTATCAGTTTACAAATTAAAAACGTGCATATGACCCGAATGATATTCACTCTCCTGCACTTATCCAAACCTAATTAATTTCATCTTGATGTCGTCAGTGAACTTCTCCGTCACGCTTATTATTTGCCGCATATAATTCTCAGTGTCGCATAGATCTTCAGGTCATCCATATAAAGAAGAATGTTTAGAATGATCTATGTAGCAGACGTACAAGTTTCTTTGTTTTTCAAGTACTTGCCTCATAATTACAGAGCCTACAATGTGTCATACATGTAAAGAAGATGCGAGACACGCAGGAGGGTTGAGTTGCCTTTTTTAAGAGCGATATCATAATTAAATGCATTTAGTTGTGTAGACAGGAGACCAGAACAATAAAGGACTTAAAGAGTCACCCTGAAAAAATCCTCAGCGGATGTGTATATTATCTGTGTGGACGGATTGTTATCCATTAGAGAGGAATAGTTTAGTATACCATCGACTCATCGCCGTTTTCACGAATTTGTTTGGACAAACGGGTGGACCTAGTATACAACCAAACATAAAAGGAGCCAAGAATGGGACACGGTGTCGAATGATTTAGAATGATCTATAAAGCATGCGTACAAGTTTATTTGTTTTTCAAGAACTTGCCCTGTAATTACAGAGTCTATAATGGGTTGCTCTCTGCATCCCGGAAATCCAGGTCTACAATCTTGTAGACTTCAATCTACAATACCGTTCATATGCTAAGACCTTCTGGTCCTCAAGGTGTGTAATCATCATTTGTGTAACACATGATGTTATGAGTTTGTAGAAAGTAGGAAAGGAAAGATGAAGGAAGGTAGGCCTGTACTTCGAAGGGTCCTTAGTGTCACCTTCCTTTGATAACAAGAAAGTTCTACTTTCAGTGGGAAAGAAAGGCAGATATTCTGGATTGTGAAGATAATATTGAATTATATTAGCTATCTGATGGTGAGTGTTGGTAAATTTTTTGAGCCAATAATTGTGGAGGCCATCACTGCCCGGTGCCTTCCAGTTATGTGCTTTGTTCGAAGCTGCTTGGACAACTTCCACGCTGATGATTAGTTCATCCATTAGAGGGATATCTCGGTGTCTATCTTATTCCACTTCAGTGCATATCATATCTGGGTTGTGAGACACAGCAGATGACCAGACAGGCTTCCAAAAGACCTCTATCTGTGCCTTCGAGGGAAGTTTTAACTCGTTCATATCACTTACAAGCTCTTGACCTTTTTAAAGATTCCTGTAGAACTTTTTATGATTCCTTTTAAAAATAGTATTCTCTTGAGTCCTCATAGTGCAATTCCTATAGTGTCGAAGGCATTTTGGTAACGCTAAAAGCCTTTGTCGTAGGATGTGAAGATGTTCTGTTATTTTTTAATTCAAGGTCTCGTGATTTGTATGTAGTTTTGTATTGATAAGGATGTTATTCAACTTTTTCACAGTTTTTCTGCGGTGTTTCCTTTTTAAATTTGAGTGAGTCTCCCAATATCTCTCCTAATGCATACCCAGGGTGGCATTCTTTTATCACTTCGATCATTGTGGGTAGTTGCTACGCGGCTGAATAGCTTGGAACCGTTACATCTTGAAGCCACAACTGCAGCCCAATAAATTGCTGTGTGTACGTATTTGAATGGTGGTCTTTGTTATAGATGCTGCAGCAATACTTTATCATTTAAGACGCTGATAGCTCTTACCAATTCCTTAGAGCAAGTTTGTCTGTTAGCGGTTCAGTGGGTCAGTTCCTTCTAATTCCGTACGTGCGACTGCAAATTCTCACTTCGCTACTCGAATCAATCATATCTGATATGATCTGATCTTCAATAAATCTGACATGCTTGCCCCACTGTTATGTTGAGTTTCCACAGCTGATATCTCAACTCTCCTCAGATTACTAGGATTCAATAGTTTTTCTCACTGCTTCCTTGATTGCTTCCAAAACTGGTGCAGAGAGCAGATTTTCTGAACAAATGCTCGACGCTGGTCCGCTATTCTTTGCTCACTAACTTCAGAATCAGGGAAACGGTGAAGAAATCTTTGATGTAACTTTCGTCGGTAGGACGTAGTCAGTTGCGTTGGTAGTACTATAGAATGTAAACGTGATGAAGGTATTTCTTTCTGTAGTTCACTTTATCCTTGTGCGTGACCTGCCTGCGCAGTGGTCTCTGGAAGCCATAGATCGCTCCTCTGTGAAGCACTTACGACACGTGCTGCTGTAAGTGGAGATTGACGGGAGCTGTTATCTTCGGCTGTGGCATATTTGGGGTCATCCCCGATCAGGTACACCTGTTCTGCACCTGATCTCCACCGGCTCGCAGGCTTTCACCTCCAGCAGTGGCTCTGAAGATTATTCCGAGACCATACGACTCATATTCCGTGTTTAAAGATAAATATATTGTGACGTACCTGGGAAGCGGTACTTTCACGACAAATAAATTATGCAAGGGACTGGTACATTTTCGTGAATAGGTCTCCAGGAATTTGGCGCAGCATAGGAAGATAATCGTTATAGATTCTTTTGCATATTTAAATACTTTAATGATCAGAAAAAACACTTTACAAACAGTATTTACAAATCGCAATGCCCAGGCCTTCGAAACAAGCGCACAGTCAACGCTACCTTGATGTTTTAAAACCCACCTGCTTCCTCTAGAGGCGACCGGGGCCGTCGTGGCAACGGCGGCGGTGTCTTCGGCAATCTTCGATACGCCCCGAAGTCTGCCGGGAATTCGCCCTCTCTCGGCAAACAACTCCTCTGGCTCAACGTAACGGCCGATGAATTCGCCGGGGTTCACCCCAGCCGTTGTGAACAATGCCTCACGGGTATTGGAACGCGCGACGCGTGATTGATGTTCGCCGGCTGTTCTAGTCTTTTCAGCGACCTTTCTCGACTTTGCGCGGATGTCCGTACAGTACTGCCCACTGTTATATTATACCAGGGCGCAGGGGGGATTATGACCGACCCCTCCGGCCACACGATTTCTGTACGTATTGGTTTTTTATCAACTTCTCTGGTGCGCAATTCTACTTTCACTAATCATCTGATTGTTAATCCTTGATCCAAACCTGGCCACAATCAGGGCCACACTCACTCCGTTACTTCACTTAACAACGACAATAAAATCTCTTGAAACGCTCAGCACTGGCCCGTCCGTGCTCTCACTCGAGCTCTCGCGGCCACCATAACCGTCGCTGCCTCCCGTTTCCCCCGATTTGACCGTTGTGGCGGCGGCGGCGTTATGGGGTTCTGATCCAACTCCATACTTTTTTAATTTATTAATTAGTGATCATTTTAATTTTCTAATTATAAAATTCTTTTTTTCAATATTATATAATATATTATTATATATATTATATACTATATATATATATATATATATATATGTATAGTTCTGTGTGTGTTCCTTCCCCTATTTCTGCCGACTTTTTGACGTTGCCCCGTCTCCTGACGCGCTAAGTTTTTAATTGACTGGTAGCATGGCGGGCTTTAAATAACGTTTATTTATTATTATTATTATTATTATTATTAATATTATTATTATTATATACCATTATTCATTCATTATTAATACGGTGATTGATGAGATTGAATGGAACTAGATATAGTAGGAGATGTTAGGTGGGGTGAGTCTGGGTGGAAGCTGTTCAGTGGCTTTTGGCATCATCCCGGCCTTCGCCTTTGTGACGCGAGGGAAACCACGAAAACCCTGGTTCAGGATGACCACCCCGGAACTGAACCTGGCCCTCGCATTGGGATCCATCGCGCCTATGCCAACTTCCGCCGGTAATTATTATATTAAATTATTATTATTATTATTTATATTATTATATTATTTTATTATTATTACAATTAGTAACAACTGAACAATGAAGTTACTACTAATTCTTACTACAAAATTTTATAATTTACAGTGGAGATTCCCATATCAAGAACCCAATTTTGTATACGATGGGAACGTTGTTTGGCTTTTAAGAATATGAACATCGCTTCTTATATCTCAGCTTCAATTTTTGGTAAATTAATTTAGAAAGACGATATATATGACTATTTATAAGCCAATTGTTTTATTATAGCATTTGTGTAGTCATCTATAAGAAGCTTTCATATTTTAATAACAAAAGTGCTTCAAAGGATGTCTTGTTAATAAAAAATACACAGTTTCTACTTTTGATTTCTCTCTCACATCGTTAATATTTAGTGCCAGACGTCTGTGCACTGCTTATCCCCTCTAGTTAAAATAGACGAAAACATAGCTATCTGTCTAGGTTACAATGACCATCAAGTAAGTAATCCATAATATATATTTTTTAAATGATTAATCCTTGTGCAATTTATTTAGTGTTTTCAAGAGTTTTATATAGATAATTGTTTTTCATACCGATTAACACATGGAAATTACAGTTTTTTACATTTACAATTACATGAATATTTTGGACGTTTCCTTTTTAGAAGGTTTACCCCCTCCAACATACTGTACATACAATAATTTTTCTATTTTAATATACATTTAATAATTTGAGTTGAAAATATGTTTGATAATTGAATAATTAATTTGAATAATCAGCAATTATGTAAGGATTTAACAGTCTTTGGCATTACGGTTGTCTCTTAAATTCTTGATAATGTGGCTTAGTTGCAGGTGAGGCTAGTTGCATTTTTGTGGCTAGTTTGATTGTGGCTAGTTGCATTTTCCGTGTGAAAAAATTTCTTAGTTGTAGGGTCATAAGGGTAATTAGAATTTTAATGCATTAATGTATATATAATTACAGTTTTTTAACTAGTTCCAAAAAAAGTAATTTGAATGTACCCTGGTTCACTTAAATATGAACCAGGGAGATATTAATGTCCACCAGAGAAATCTATTTTCAACGGACTATGTAATTTTTTGAAGTTTGCATTGGATCTGGCAACCTCCCGCTACTCGACAGGTGACAGGCAAAGACAGCCGAATGATGAATCTTTCAAGACTATGGATAAAATGAACGTGTCAATGTTACCACTTGTACTTTATATATACCGCAAGGAGATTAATTTTTGCAATTTTAAATAAATGTTATAATTTAGCTTAAAGCATGTTTAGACATGATCTTCATATTAATTTTTTTGTAAAATAATAGTAATCCTAAATATTTGGCGACAGGTTGTAGATGAAATCTACATTGTAATTGCTTTATTGTATAATAAAATTTAAAGAGTTTATATTTGTTATTCGTATTTTTTAGTAAAATACTTTGCTTCTGCTACTATAATAGCATATTGTTATTTTCCATTCACGAAGCATTTAAAAGTACAAGTAATGTATCAAGTCAGCTTGTAATTGTCTCGATCGCTATTCGTAGGTCCTTTATGTGAAGTTAAAAGCTGCCAGCCCTATAATCCGCAAGGAAGGTCTATTTCAGAATTATATATGAGTAGGGACAATCACTAAATACAATATATGAACAAAGTCTGGTAGAAGTTGTTAGATATTCTGTATTTAACTTTCTTGAACACTTAAAACTTCTACGATCGCTGAAAAAAACTTTTTCATAATTTGTTTTAAATACTGAAGAAAGTAATCAATTTGGTGCTAATTTACTGTATGGAAACCGCATATGCTTAGAAACGTTTTCATTTCAAGATAATCATGTGCAGATTTACGTTTTTACGTTCTGAAAAATTATATATATGATGCTATGTAATCTGTTAGTCCGTTAATAGTTTGATGTGTGCTAAATAATAATCATGCACGAGGAAACCAAATTTGTGTGTGAGAAATTATGTTATTTTGATTATTAAATTTATTTATTTCTGGCTAAGACTGGCTTATATTCCAAACATTTTAAACATAACCCTTATGTAAGGCGAGAGGTTCTCATAGGTCTAATAATTATCAGTTTTTAGCCTTCATAAACCTTTTATTTGATTTAGAATGGGTACTAACTTAATTGCTGTTTTTCGCAGGATTGTAGGGGAAGTAGTTCATTTGTAGGTAAGAATTGTATTACTCAAATGAGTGAGCTTATTATTTTGGGCCAGTATTTTTTAATTATATATTAAAGAGATATTTATTATATTATAGAATATTAAATTCCTGTGATTTTAATTACTCTTTTACCTTTCTTAATAAGATACTTACTTCTTTGGCACTGATAAAAAGAATGTTTCAAACTTCCTTTACTTCTTGTATACAATATTTAGGAAAATTGAAGAAATGGTTAATAGAAGAGTTTTCAGAAAGTACGTTTGAAGTGTATCAAGGTTTCTGTTTTTTCTTCGTCTGTAGTAGTACTTGTTATTTCCTGTTTTTGTTATGTTCAAACTTTTGAGTTATCACCTTAGTTATTATTTTATAGCGGACCAAAGTGACAGAAGGTTAGGTTCGTGATTGAGCATGTAAAAATATTAAATTGTGTATGGTCTAATTAATATCCAATTTATTTTTAACTTTTCATGTTATAGTTCAGAAGTTTCCAATTGATGGATTATCGAGATATTCTTCTTAGTCTATGTTAAAAATAATGAAGTTAACTAATACTTTCAGTCTATTGGGTATTAAGTACATTCTGATATAAGGGGTTACTGGTATATTTAAGCTCGTCTCAGCTATTATGGGTGATGTTCGACCATCTTGCCCTGTGACCTGTTCAAAAACATGCAAACTATAAAGTGGCGTCCAATTGTGAATTTCGTTGCCCCGTTAGTGAGCAGCTACCTGTGGCCCATTAAATATTTGGTAATTTTGATAAGTGGGCTCCTGTAAACTAGAAATATTTAGAACTTTATATCACTGTTCTAGTTATGTTCACACACCGCATACACGGAATGGCACTGTAGCCAGAGTGGCAGTTTCGGCACTGGATGCTCAGGGTTGACTACTACATACTCTGCATATATGATCGTATTCACATCAAATCGGCACACTCAATAACCAATCATATTCCTTTACGACTTCATTTCTTCTTTATGAGTTTCTAGGTTTGAGAAATATTCGGTGGAACATGAATTTTTTTTCTATTGTTTTTATCATTACCCTTACAGAAAATTAACAATTTAACTATTTTTCCAAAGAATCATTGCGATAGCGCTAACTGTTTAAAAATGTTTATCTGCGAAGAAAAACTCTTTAGTTTAATTGAGGTGTAAATTCAATTTTTTGTAAACACATTATTTAATATACTTAAAAATATGTCTTAATTTTTACTTAAGCGTCGACACTTGAATTATGAAAAATTAAAATAAATACCCTCACGAATTGATAATAAAACTCCTAACTTGTAGTTGTTTACATCACTCCTTGTGTAGACTCTGCCAAATTTCAACAGTGAGATACACCATAAATAACTTTTTCCCTTAAAATACTCCTGTTGACCGGCGCTCGTCAGGCAGCCCGCTGTCCGCCGGACTCGCTACTCGGGGCGGTCCAATGGCACGATACGTCATCGAGCATCCAATATAATACAACCGTGAACTTATGACCATGCTATGTACTGTGTGTTTAATGGCAGACACATCAGTCTCAAATAGAAGTCTTTCTGATTGAAATATCTGATAAATATAAGTTCTCTATTTATAAACAACTGACACAGCAAAGCGTCTGCCAAAGGGGCCAGCAACTGTCTTTCTCAGCATGTCCCTACTGATCAGTTTGTTATAAAACAGAAGAATCCCGCGAAACATGTGCGAAACATGTCTATGAAGTTAATAACCACAGATTATACTTACAATAATAATCAGTACTATTGTGTTATTTACAGCTTTTGTAAATGAAAATCTACAATTCGCAAAAAAAAAATGTGCAACGGTTTTGGTTTATTTACAAACCAGTAATTCTTCAATGACACTTGAAATAATGCTGCCTTCTCGTATATTGCAGTTAAGGGAAAGGTTTTTCAGAAAGTTTATGAAGAATTACTTATTAATTCACGCAAATATGTTGCGCATAATGATCCACCATGGATATAACTTGCACTGCTGGTACTTGTCATACCGTACGTATCACCTGACAAGGAAGTAAAAAGAAAGTGAACACAAGGTCTGTTCGGTCTTGTGTTTTCTTTTTGCTGCCTTCACACATCAAAGTTTTACCGTCTTCTCCTTCTCACATGAAGCAAAAATAAAATTTGGACGCTGGGAATGTTCAATTCACAGTGTGACTAAAAAAAGTATTTCTTTCTTATTTTGAAGATACTAGCTCGAGTGACTGCTGTTGAATGAATGGCTTGGATACTATGTACCATTTTGTGCGTCATACTTCAGAGGAAGCTTAATAATTTTCTATAATAAAAAATATATTTTTTTTCTAGAACTCGAACGGCAATCAATTAACCAATAACCGTTTTACTGTTTGGTATATTAATTAAAATGACATGTTTGTTCTATCTCTATATCACTTACTTAAAGATCTTAAAAACTCATCTCTACGTCAAGCGCAAATATTATTACCAATTATGCAAATTATGAAGGTTCACCTTCATCAACAAATATATTATCATCGTCAACTCTATTAAAAAATATGTATGTCTTTCTTTGAAAATCTTCTTTGACTTATTGTTTTAATATTCTTCGCTTTTCTTTTTAAAAATGCTAACAACTGGGTAAAACTTACTTATATATCCAAATTATCCGTACTTAATAATGTTCTCTTCTGCGTAGAACAACTGTTGGAGTCCAAAGGACTAACTCGTTTTTCCTTTCTGACTTGCCGGAAAAGTAAGCCATTTAAAACCTACAATCCTTTTCGCTGCTTCTGGACGTCTATAGGCGGCTGGCGCAACGGCACGAATTGCTGCTGGGGGCCTCCGGACGTCTTATGGCGCGCACTGGCTCTTGTGTTCTACGCTTTCTTTACTAGTGTAGATTTCTTATCTACAGGAAAGGTACCGGGTTGGATAATTCCGGGTTTTCCAAAGTAATGCTGAAAATAAAAGGTGAGGCAGCTCGCGAGAAGCGATTAACATTGAATTATTTTTCTTTGTTGTCAGTATTTGATCTACCAGTTCTGAACTGGTGTAACAAAGAATGTCTGTTAATGCTATTTACCGAGAACAAATCTTCTGAATTTAACGGAGGATGATAAGCACATATTTAGCGAACAAATATTCGAGAAAAAATACGGAAAAAGGTTGACAAAGTCAATTTTTAAAAATCAGGAACTGTTTATTGACAAAATCCTGTGCAGGACGTTTTTTGACAAAGCAACATGCAACAGTGGGTCATGAAATCTATAGCATGACGAAAGTTTTTATTGTTTTAAAGGACACTGGTCCCTTTTAAAACAATACTCCACCCAACGCTTAACATTTGGAAATTAACTACTCATTATGTTTAAGTGCAGCATATGGTCAGACTAAGGTTACTTGTTTATAGATTTATTGTTAAATAATATGGTGCACACAACTGATATTGAAAATTACATATATTTTAGGGAAAGCAGAGACATTGTGGGACTCTCTTGGGGCCATACCAACTAAGACCGGTAAGGGGACCATACACTAATTATGTCGACAAACTGGATATGCTAGCCCAGATTTATTCTGTGGTCTCTCACAGCATGCCACGCTAATTGCGTGTGGTACTGTATAAACGATGAACAGTGCGAAATATCCTAAACTTGAAAAAAAAATTAATAAAGAGGAGAAATGCAGTCAATGTCATTGATTCTTATGCTCAGAAGTTTATGAAGTGTAATGTGACAAAAGAAAGTATTGGATGTTGTAACTACTATGTAATACCGCAAATAATTGAAACTATAAATAAACAGCGATGGACAATGGCGAAATATATAAACAAAACCGCAATTGTAGTGTTGGATTACATACACAAGATATGGGGAAAAGCAATAGAAACGTTCCGAAATGATATTTGAGCTCATACAATCAGTACGTTACAGTAGCGTCAAATGGTAATAAGAAATTCTTCTTTACATTTTGGACTTTGTAGACGTATTAAAATCTACAATGTACACTTCAACAAATTGGAGACAAAAAGTATTCCAATGGAATATTTCAGCATCCAATTTCGGAGAACGCATATTAAAAATTTGCGCACAGAATACTCGCAGAAAACTGGCAGTAGGAAGGCGCCTCAGAAGACGAAAATGTCCTTCGATTTACCGGTATATGCGATTTTTCCAAATCTATCCTATACCGGTGCATCAGGTCTAAGTAACGAGAGTCACCAAGGCGAAGAATGAGTGTTGTTTGTTGCTAAAAAAACAAGAGTCGGAGAACTTAGTAGAAATGCTAAAGCATGCATGTCTCTTTATGTGCTGCTCCCGTGCTTATAAAATATTTCACACAAGATATAAGAAATTTAGTACGTCAATGGAATTGCAGGAAAATTATTAATAAAAATGAAAATCTTGTTCTAAGATAGGAAGAAAAAGATTTTTAAACAAAATATTAGTTCTAAAAACAAAAAATAATATTTTTGAACATTCGCCTGGTTCAGTCCAAAGCAAGATTATAGATAAAAAAGAACAAAATTTTAAATATTACAAACAATTTACAATTATCAACTATGTACTTAAACAAATATATTAAAATTTATACTCTCAGCCAAGTGGGTCTCCTGTCAAAAAAAGCCAGAATTCAAAAGAAGGATGGGAAATGTATTTTCCTTTCACTGTGGGCTGGCGATGCGCAAAGACCGAGTCTGGAGCGCACGAGAAAACTTATTCACGCACCAGGAAAGGTGGGACATTAAGCCATGGGAAACGTGCGAGCGCAGGTAGGGAGTGAACCAGAAAAACGGGGCCGTTAAATCCTCACTGCGCGTACCGACAGAGAATGTAAGCAAGCGAAAGAGTTAAAATTGAGATACTCACTGGGCTTCTATTTCTTCTTTGGGATTTTGTTATTTGAGAACAATCCAAATAGTAGTAGGCAGCATTTGCTTCTATTTTCTATTTACGAGTCTGAACTGCATTCACTCATGTTGTCGAAATGTGGTACACATGTGTGTTTAATTGTTTCTCCCTTGTTTAAGAACTGTGTGCCAACTTAAAGGGCGGAAAATGTGATACTAAACGAAAATTTAATCTTAAAACCTAACGATTTTTACAAGTGGGATAAAATGCTCGCGTATCGATATTGGGGTGTCGTAACATCTGAATACAATACTCAATTTTCCAATCTCGTATTGTAATCAGATGTATAGAACCAATATCGTAAATAACTATAACAACGCTGAAATATTTAGAAAGAAAGAATTATTGCAACAATTATAAAATACAAAAACAGTAGAAGGCACAAAAGAATGATAGTTTTCATTTTTTATGAAGGTTTCTTTCACCAATATTCTCTGTGAAAATGAAATAAAAGAAGCATCAATTAATTAAATGTATCACATACTCTTATTGGTATAAATATCCGCCAATTTAATGACTAATTTGAATCAGTTTGACACGTTTTAATTTGAATTTTTCGGCTCTGAAGGTCATATGTATGTGGTACAGAGTCGGATGCGAAAAGATACTTCTATTTAATGCTGCTGTGAAAGAATATTATGGGCAATTGTGTACCTGCTGATTGGTACGTGTTTGAGGGGTGTCGCTTAGGAGACGCGACAGCAAGCAGCAAGTTGACATTTTTGTTTATTTTAATTCTTCAATTCATCTCGGTGTTTTCCTTGTTATTTACCACACTTACGTAAAGAACTTTTTTACATTGTAATGGTATTTTTTCAACATTTTAAACCTTCAATTTTTGGAGGAAATTTAAAATAAGAATAAAATGGTCAATATTATTTTTTTATGTACTTAATTCTATAATACATACATCAATAAAGGAGGCTTCCTTTGTTATTTAAAGTCGCAAAATATTAAATTTGTTACAATTACAACCACGAGGTTAATATAATTACTTTTGCTATACCGAGCATTTTAATGGAAAATTTTGAAAATTAATATATCCTAGAAAACAATATTTGGGAAATTAAAACATAAGTTTTCTATTTTTGCTTATATCTTCACAGAAAAGAAAGGTTAAAAATCTGCGTTCATCGAGGTCAAATTTTCTTAAATTTGATGATTTGCCGTGGATATGACCATATACTAATACACTTGTATAAAGATACAAGGCGGTAGTCTCTAAAATATCAAGTGGAGGAGTGTAGTCCGACATTTCCTATGTTGCCCTTCTTTGAAGGTCGAAGTACTACAGACTATGATTTGGCAACCATATGTTCTTAATATATTCACAAATAATTACTTTTGCTGGACTTTTTTTCGGGGCGTGGCATTACAATCGTTAGTGCAATGTGCAGAGAAACCAGACTTGAGCTTAGAGCTTTGTTCCGGTGTGGAGGTGCCCCGAGAGGGAGATAACTGTTTGGGGGGGGAAGGTTGACACTGTATCTCACCATGGGCTGTAAAACACGCTCTATCACCACGTTAACTGATAAACTATTTCACAAGCACTAATCCGACACGCATTTTACGTGCCCGGGAACAGCATGACTTAAGTCTGGTGTGCCTGGTGGGAGACAACGAACGGTGACAATGCGCATGAAATGTCGGGAAGTGTAAGACTGTCCAGAATCTATTTATCAACTTTGTAGCAAGCAGAATACTATCTGATACGAGTAATATTATAGCTTTATATAATTTTTCGGTATGTAAATGTAAATATTGTTCATATTTATTCGCACTATTTTGGTAAATACTTGACTCTCAATATTGATATCCTTTGTACAAATCATGTAGTTGGCCATAATTTTGGGGCAACTATAAACCATATTTTCAGCTTTATAGAACCTGGGGAAAGGAAGAAACTTCCTAATGTGGTCTCTAGTAAGAGGGCCTCATAATTGGTTGACGATTTTCAGTTATTGCTTCCATTTGGGCTCTTCGGCGCAATTGGGCTCTGGTAGACTGATTCCACTAGGGTGCCGCCTTCACGCGGGTGACCACTTTGTCTTAATACTGGCATTAGAATTCAGAGCGGTGGGAAATGGGATCCTAGTGACTAATGTATTGACCATAACACTTCATGATTTGTAATTTGTAATTATATAAAAATTGTTATTTGTTGTCCAAGATCAATCAATTCGACCGTGAGACGCGATCGCAATGCAACTTGGGCATATCTTAAGGTTTTTTCACGGAGCAGGTTGTTATGCCTGTTCACTTTAGTTATAATCTCCTACATAGCGTTGCAGCCCAAGGATTGGCGCTTCAGTTAAATGCAATTTTCAGAACACCTGGGTTTCAATTTTGCTGGGTCGTTGCCGTATATTTGTGGGCAGGGTTGAGAAGGACTGGCAAGGAGGCAAGGTGCCAGGTTGAAAACGAATGCTGAACTACAAGACGTTTCGAAGGGACGATTACGTTAGGTGAAAACAAACAGATCGGCAGCAGCGCTTGGACAGAGCGGGAAGACGTCGGGGATAATACTGGCTATTTAATATAATTGTGTGAGGTCGTTTAAATAACCGATCTTCACTTATATTCGCAGTATAATTTGACATGTGACCTTTTTCGCAGCCATGTTTGAATTTTGGCCTATAGCCTTTCAATTTTAAATGGCTCTCGCTGTTTCTGTTGTTTATCGTACGCTTTGGAACATTGCAACACAATAATAATTCGTAACGCCTTTTCTATCATGTTGTCTTTCCAGCAACATTGACTCCTCTGCCTCTTCCACGGTTGCATCCGACCTACTCCCTAAAGAACTGCTAACGTGGTTCGTCTCATTAGCATCGCCTGCATAAAACATACGGCGCAGGAGGGCTACTTAAAGACAGATGTCCCAGAATGTGGAGTCTGAAAAAATGGTGTGTCCCGGCTGCTTGTGGTGACATGATTTTTTACTTCGGGAGGATGTCTTGTCCGGAAATTGGGTTTGCTAGACTGTTGTCTTTTAGTCGTGTAAATCGGCTTCTGATTTCCGCGGTGTTGGATTGTTTATTGAGACATTTTAGCAAAAACTTAGTTGTATTCTTCGATATAAATATGATCTTAATAGTATATAAGTGTGCTTAGAAAAGGAACTGATTTTACCGTAAATAGGAGATGGAAAATCTTGATGTAGAAATATCAGGCATGTAATTAGAAATGAAAAAAAATACTTAGCATATTTTAATTTTTTAAAAGTTATGTATCTGCCTAGCACGCTCAGGAATAAATTGACGTCACTGGCACTCCTTTGTCGGGGTGTTCCTAGGGTTTAAGTCCTGACGGTTGGCAGGCGTTTTTTATCATTGTATTTATAGCTAGGTGAGTCAGCTTTGCCTGAGCATACTTCATTACCCGACCGGCTTGCTTCTGTCGGATAGTTTTTTCGCGGTGGTTTTCGCATCAACATCAGATGGAATGCCGAAGTAGTGCACTACAAACGAGCCACGGACGCGCCGGATCTCTTCCGTCAGCTTCTTTCCCCGATATACACCTCTTACTTACATACGCTTTACACTTACATGCCCTACACTTTTCGTATATATTAGGAGACCAGTCGCAGCTTAGTTACGGTGTGGCTAGCTGGTGGGAACACCTGGTTGGAGGCAAACCCGCTACTGCGTGTAGGTCGCACAGATCTCGCCATCCACAAACGGGAAGATTACTGATACGCGTCCCAAGGGAAAGAAAAAGCAATACTGGCACTTACGAAGTCAATGTCCCTTAGCAGTTGATGACCGGTAAAACACGAAATCATCATTAATCAATGCTAAAGAGGTTTATATTCTTTTAATCGGAAGCAACACTATTTTTGGGATCTACATTATCTTCTTTGTACTTATTTAATATATCGCTCGTCAGGTCTTCTATATTTTTTAACTTTAAATAATCATTAATAAGAATTCCTTGCGCGGCTTGACTGAAGTGGGCAGAGCGCAGGTTTTCTTCAAGGCGTCAACAAATATTGGGATAGTTAACAAAGAATGTGATTTTATTTCGCTAAATTAATAT
>BOPP01000186.1:815855-826198 GCA_017312745.1 Gryllus bimaculatus
TATTATTATTATTATTATTATTATTATTATTACAATTAGTACAACTGAAACAATGAAGTTACTACTAATTCTTACTACAAAATTATAATTTACAGTGGGAGATTCCCATATCAAGAACCCAATTTTGTATACGATGGGAACGTTGTTGCGCTTTTAAGAATATGAACATCGCTTCTTATATCTCAGCTTCAATTTTGGGTAAATTAATTTAGAAGACGATATATTAATGACTATTTATAAGCCAATTGTTTTATTATAGCATTTGTGTAGATTCTATAAGAAGCTTCATACTTTTAATAACAAAAGTGCTTCAAAGGATGTCTTGTTTAATAAAAAATACACAGTTATTCTTTTGATTTCTCTCTCACATCGTTAATATTTAGTGCCAGACGTCTGTGCCACTGCTTATCCCCTCTAGTTAAAATAGACGAAAACATAGCTATCTGTCTAGAGTTACATGGACATCAAGGAAGTAAATCCATAATATATATTTTTTAAATGATTAATCCTTGTGCAACTTATTTAGTGTTTCAAGAGTTTTAATATAGATAATTGTTTTTCATACCGAGTTAACACATGGAAATTACAGTTTTTTACATTCTACAAATTACATGAATATTTTGGACGTTTCCTTTTTTAGAAGGTTTACCCCCTCCAACATACTGTACATACAATAATTTTTCTATTTGTATATACATTTAATAATTTGAGTTGAAATATGTTGATAATTTGAATAATTAATTTGAATAATCAGCAAATTATGAAGGATTTAACAAGTCTTTGGCATTACGGGTTTTAATTCTTGATTGTGGCTAGTTGCAGGTGAGGCTAGTTGCATTTTGTGGCTAGTTGATTGTGGCTAGTTGCATTTTCCGTGTGAAAAATGTCTTAGTTGCAGGTCATAAGGGTAAGTTAGAATTTTAATGCTAATGTATATAATTAAGTTTTTAATAGTTCAACAAAAAGTTTTGATGTATCTGTTCATTAATAGTGAACCAGGGAGATTTTAATGTCCACCAGAGGAATTTATTTTCAACGACTTGTAATTTTTTGAAGTTGCTAGGATCTGCACCTCCCCGTATTCGACAGGTGACAGGCATAAGAGCAGCCGAATGATGAATCTCAAGATGGATAATGACGTGTCAATGTTAATTGTACAATTTATATATAGCAGGAGATATATTTTTGCATTTTAATAAATATATTGCTTGCTATGTTTGAGACATGATCTTTCCATATTAATTTTTTTGTAAATTAGTAATCCTAAATATTTGGCTGAGGTTGTAGATGAAATCTATTGTATTGCTTTATTGTTTAAAATTAAAGAGTATATTTGTATTCGTCTTTTTAGTAAAAATACTTTGCTTGCTACTTATTAGAATTAATTGTTATTTTCCATTCACGAAGCCATTTAGAAAGTACAAGTATGTATAAGTCAGCTTGTAATTTGTCTCGACCTATTCGTAGGTCTTTATGTGAAGTTAAAAGCTGCAGTATAATCCGCAAGGAAGGCTATTTCAGAATTATTAAGAGTAGGGACATCACAAATAAATATATTGAACAAAGTCGGTAGAAGTTGTTAGATATTTCTGTATTAATTTTGAACACTTAAACTTCTAGATCTGAGAAAACTTTTCATAATTTGTTTTAAATACTGAGGAAAGTCAATTTGTGGCATTTTGTATGGAAGACCGATATGCTAGAATGCGTTTTCTATTTCAAGAAATCATGTGAGATTACGTTTTGACGTCTGAAAATTTGATGCTATGTAATCTGTTAGTCTTAATAGTTGATGTGTGCTAGAATAATTGTAGAGGAAACCAAATTGTGTGTGAGAAATTATGTTATTTTGATTATTAAATTTATTTATTCTGGCTAAGACTGCTTTTCCAAACATTTTTCATAAAGTAGGGAGGAGGTTTATAGGTCTATAATTATCAGTTTTTAGCTCATAAACCTTTATTTGTATTTAGAATGGGTACTCTTAATGCTGTTTTCCAGGATTTAGGGAAGTAGTTCATTTGTAGGTAAGAATTGTATACTCAAAGTGAGTGAGCTTATTATTTTGGGAGTATTTTTTTAATATAATATTAGAGATATTTATTATATTAAGAAATTATTCCTGTGATTTTTTACTTTTACCTTTCTTAATAAGAACTTATTCTTTGGCACTGAATAAAAAGTTTTTCTCTTATTCTTGTGATACATATTTAGGAAATGAAGAATTTAAAGAAGAGTTTTACAGAAATCGTTTGAAGTGTATTGCAAGGTTTCTGTTTTTTCTTCGTCTGTAGTAGCTACTGTATTCCTGTTTTTATGTTCAAACTTGTTGTTTATCATTAGTTATTATTGTTATAGCGGACCAAAGTGAAGAAGAGTTAGGTTGTGATTGCATGTAAAAATATTAAATTGTGTATGTCTAATAATATCCAATTTATTTTTTAACTTTTCATGTTATAATGTTCAGAGGTTTAATTGATGGATTACGAGATATTCTTCTTAGTCTATGTTTAAAATAATGAAGTTAACAAACTTTCAGTTATTGGTATAGTACATTCTTGGTATCGGGATGAGCTGCGTCTCAGTCAATTTGGGTGATGTTTCGACCATCTTGCTGTGACCTTCAAAACTGCATAAGTGGCGTCCATTGGAATTCGTTGCCCGTAGTGGAGCAGCTACCTGTGGCCATTAAATATTGTAATTTGATAAGTGGGCTTTCCTGTAACTAAAATATTTAGAACTTTAGATACACTGTTTCTAGTTACTGTTCACACCGCTTACACGAATGGCACTAGCCAAGGGCGTTTCGCACTGATGCTCAGGGTTGACTACTCACGAATATGAGGTATTCAATCAAATCGCACACTCAATAAAATCACTATTTTTTAGCGACTTGATTCTTCTTTATGAGTTCTAGGTTTGAAATAGGTGACATGTATTTTTTTCTTTATTTTTTATAATCCCAACCCTTACAGAAATATTAACATTTACTTTTTTCCAAAGAATCATGCGTGCGCTATGTTTAAAATGTTTATTCGGAAAAACTCTTTAGTTTAACTTGAGGTGTAAATTCATTTTTGTAAACACATTATTTAAATACTTAAAATATGTTTAATTTTTACTTAAGGTCGACACTTGAATTATGAAAAATTAATAAATATGAATTGTAAAAACTACTAATGTATTGTTACTCTACTTCTGTGTAGATCTGCCAAATTTCAAAGTGAGATACACATAAATAACTTTTTTAAAATACTCTGTTGACCGGCGCTCGTCGGCAGCCCGCTGTCCGCCGGACTCGCTACTCGGGGCGTCAATGGCACGACGCATCGAGACATCCAATATAATACAACCGTGAGACTTATGCATGCTATGTATGTGTGTTAATGGCAGACACATACAGTCTCAAATAGAAGTCTTCTGATGAAATACGATATTAAGTTTATTTATAAACAACTGACACAGCAAAGGTCTGCCAAAGGCAGCCTTGTTTCTCAGATGTACTGAGTCAGTTTGTAATAACAAGAAGAATCCGCGAAACATGTGCGAAACATGTCTATGAAGTTAATAACCACAGATATACTTACAATAATATCAGTACTATTGTTATTTACACTTTTGTAAAATGAAAATCTACAATTGCAAAAAAAAGTGAACGTTTTGGTTTATTACAACCAGTATTCTCAAGAACTTGAAAATTGACTGCCTTCTCGTAATGAGTTAAGGAAGGTTTTTCAAGAAAGTTAGAATTACTTATTAATCCGCAAATATGTTGGGCAGTGATATGATGATAACGTGCACTGCTGGTCTTGGTCATCTAACGTATCACCTGACAAGAGTAATAAAGAAGTGACGAAGTTGTTCGTCTTGTGTTTCTTTTGCTGCCTTCACACATCGTTTACCGTCTTCTCCTCTCCATGAAGCAAAAATAAAATTTGACGCTGGGAATGTTCAATTTCCAGTGTGACTAAAAAAAGTATTTCTTTCTTATTTGAAGATATAGCTCAGTGACTGCTGTGAATGAATGGCTTGGATACTATGTCCATTTTGTGCTATACTTCAGAGGAAGCAAATAATTTTTTAAATAAATAAAATATATTTTTTCTAGAACTCGACGCAAATTCAATTAACATAACCGTTTTACTGTTTGGTATATTAATTAAAATACATGTTTGTCTATCTTCTATATCACTTACTTAAAGATTTAAACTCATCTCTACGTCAAGCGCAAAATATACCAATTATGCAATTATGAAGGTCACCTTCATCAACAAATAATTATCATCGTCAACTTCTATTAAAAAATTATGTATGTCTTCTTTTGAAAATCTCTTTGACTTATTGTTTTATATTCTTCGCTTTTCTTTTTAAAAATGCTAACAACTGGGTAAACTTACTTATATCAATATTATCCGTAACTAATAAGTTCTCTTCTGCGTAGAAAACGTGGGTCCAAAGACTACTCGGTTTTTCCCTTTTCTGACTTGCCGGAAAAGTAAGCCATTAAAACACCAATCCTTTTCGCTGCTCTGGACGTCTATAGGCGCGGCGCCGGCCGTTTCTGGGGGCTCCGGACGTCTTATGGCGCGCACTGCCTTTCTCGCTTCTTTCTAGTGAATTTCCTTTCTACAGAAAGGACGGGTGGATAATTCCGGGTTTCCAAATATAGCTAAATGTGAGGGCAGCTCGCGGAAGCGCTTCCTTGAAATTATTTTCTTTTGTGCAGTATTGTCTCCAGTTTCTGTGTAACAGAATGTCTGTTTGCTATTTACCGAGAACTTCTCTGATTTACGGAGGATGCTGCATTTTAGCGACAATTCGACGAATACCGGAGGTGACAGTCTTTTAAAATCAGGACTGTTATTGACAAAATCCGTGCGGCGTTTTGGCAATGCATTGCAACAGTGTCAGAAACTATGCATTGACGAAAGTTTTGTTATTGTTTAAAGGACGACTGCCCTTTTAACAATACATCCCACCCAAACGCAGTACATTTGGAATTAAAACATTTGTTTGTGCGATTGTCAGACTGGTTTGTTTTAGATTTTATTGTTTATACTGGTGCACAACTGATATTGAAATTACATAATTTAGGGAAAGCGGAGACATTGTGGCGACTCTCTTGGGGCCATACCTAAGACGGGGCATACACTTTATGTCGACAACTGGTATGCTAGCCCAGATTTATTTCTGTGGCTTCACAAGCATGCCCAATGCGTGTGGTACTGTACGATGGAACAGGCGAAATATGCCTAAACTGAAAAAAATTAAAAAGAGGAGAAATGCAGTCAATGTCATCTGATTCTATGCTCAGAAGTTCTATGAATGTAGTGTGACAAAAGAGAAGTATGGATGTTGACTACTTGTAATACCGCAGAAATAATTGAAACTAATAAAATAAACAGGATGACTGGCGAAATGATAACAAAACCGCAATGTGTTGTTGATTACAACACAAGTATGGGAGCAGTAGAGTTCCGATATGATATTGAGCTCGATACAATCAGTACGTAAGAGCGTCAAATGGTATAAGAATTCTTCTTTACATTTTGGACTTTGTGCGTATTAAATCTACATGCACTTCACAAATTGGAGACAGGAAAAAGTATTCCAATGGGAATATTTCAGCTATCCCTAATTTCGAGAACTGATTGAAAAATTTTCACAGAACGCAGAAAAGCTGGCAGAGGAAGGCGCTCAGAAGAGAAAATGTCCTTCGATTTACCGGAAGGCATTTTCCAAATCTATACCCGGTGATCAGTCTAAGAAGAGGTCACCAAGGCGAAGATGTGTTGTTTGTGCTAAACAAAACAAGAGTCGGAAACTAAGTACGAAATGCAAAGCATGCAATGTTCTCTTTATGTGCTGCTCCGTGCTTTAAAATATTTCACACAAAAAAGAAATATTGACGTCAATGGAATTGCAGGAAAATTATTATAAAAATGAAAAATCTTGTTCTAAGATAGAAGAAAAAGATTTAAACAAAATAGTTCTAAAACAAAAAAATATATTTTTAACTTCGCCGGTGTCAGTCCAAAGCCAAGATAAGATAAAAAAGAAAAAAAATACAAACAATTTAAAAAACAGTACTTAAAAAAATTAACTTCGCCAGTGTCGGTTCAAAGCCAGAATCAAAAGAAGGATGGGAAATGTATTTTCCTTTCACTGTGGCTGCGATGCGCAGACCGTCTGGAGCGCACGAAAACTTATTCAGCACAGGAAAGGTGGGACATTGCACTGACTCAGCGCAGGTAGGAGGAACCAGAAAAACGGGGCCGTAATCCTCACGCGCGTACCGACAGAGAATGTAGCAGCGAAAAGGTTAAAATTGAGTACTCACGCTCATATTTCTTCTTTGATTTGTATGGAACAAATAATATATAGCAGCATTTGCTTCTATTTCATTTACGAGTCTGAACTGCATTCACTCATGTTGTCGAAATGTGTACACATGTGTGTTTCAATTGTTCTCCTTGTTAAGAACTGTGTCGCCACTTAAAGGCGGAAATGTGAATACTAAACGAAAATTTTAATCTTAAACTAACGAATTTTTACAAAGTGGATAAAATGCTGTACGATATTGGTGTCGTAACATCTGAATACAATACTCAATTTTCCAATCTCGTATTGTAATCAGATGTATTACGACACCAATATCGTAAATAACTATAACAACGCTGAATATTTAGAAAGAAGAATATGCAACAATTATAAAATACAAAAACAGTAGAAGCACAAAAAATGATAGTTTCATTTTTTATGAAAAGGTCATTTCACCATATTCTCTGTGAAATGAAATAAAAGAAGCATCAATTAATTAAATGTATCACATACTCTTATTGGTATAAATATCCGCCAATTTAATACTAATTTGAATCAGTTTTGACACGTTTTAATTTGATTTATTCGGCTCTGAAGGTCATATGTATGTAGGGTACAGAGTGGATGCGAAAAGATACTTCTATTTAATGCTCTGTGAAAGAATATTAATGGCAATTGTGTACTGCTGATTGGTACGTGTTTGAGGTGTCGCTCTAGGAGACGCGACAGCAAAGCAGCAAGTTGACATTTTTGTTATTTAATTCTTCAATCATCTCGGTGTTTCACTTGTTATTTACCACACTTACGTAGAACTTTTTTACATTGTAATGGTATTTTTTCACATTTTAAACCTTCAATTTTTGGAGGAAATTTAAAATAAGAATAAAATAGGTCAATATTATTTTTTTATGTACTTAATTTATATACATACATCAAATAAAGGAGCTTCTTTGTTATTTAAAGTCGCAAAATATTAAATTTCTGTTACAATTACAACACACGAGGTTAATATAATTACTTTTTGCTATACCGAGCATTTTATGGAAAATTTTGAAAATTAATATAATCCTAGAAAACAATATTTGGGAAAAATTAAAACATAAGTTTTTATTTTTGCTTATACTCTTCACAGAAAAGAAAGTTAAAAATCTGGTTCATCGAGGTCAAATTTTCCTTAAATTTGATGATTTGCCGTGGATATGACCCATATACTAATACACTTGTATAAAGATACAAGGCGGTAGTCTCTAAATATAGTGGAGGATGTAGTCGACATTTCCTATGCTTGCTTCCTTTGAAGGTCAGAAGTACTACAGACTATGATTTGGCAACCATATGTCTTAATATATTCACAAAATAATTACTTTTCTGGACTTTTTTTCGCGTGGCATTACATCGTTGTGCAATGTGCAGAGAAACCAGACTTGAGCTTAGAGCTTTGTTCCGGTGTGGAGGTGCCCCGAGAGGGAGATAACTGTTTGGGGGGAAGGTTGACACTGTATCTCACCATGCGGCTGTAAAACACCACCACTTAACGTGATAAACTATTCACAACACTAATCCGACAGCATTTTACGTGCCCGGGAACAGCAATCGATTAAGTCACTGGTGTGACCTGGTGGGAGACAACGAACGGTGACAATGGCAATGAAATGTCGGAAGTGTAAGAACTGCCAGAATTATTTATCAACCTTTGTAGCAAGCAGAATACTATCTGTACGAGTAATATTATAGCTTTATATAATTTTCGTATGTAAATGTAAATATTGTTCATATTTATTCGCACTATTTTGTAATACTTGACTGCTTCAAATATTGATAATCCTTTGTACAAATCATGTTAGTTGCCATAATTTTGCAACTATAAACCATATTTTCAGCTTTCATAGAACCTGGTGGAAAGGAAGAAACTTCCCTATGTGGTCTCTAGTAAGAGGCCTCATAATTGGTTGACGATTTTCCCAGTTATTGCTTCCATTTGGGCTCTTCGGCGCAATTGCTCTGTAGACTGATTCCACCTAGGTGCCGCCTCACGCGGGTGACCACTTTGTTTATACTGGCATTAGAATTCAGAGCGGTGGGAAATGGGATCCTAGTGAACTAATGTATTGACCATAACACTTCATGATTTGTAATCTTGTAATTATATAAAAATTGTTATTTGTTGTCCAAGATTCAATCAATTCCGACACCGTGAGACCGATCGCAATGCAACTTGGCATATCTTAAGGTTTTTTCACGGAGCAGGTTGTTATGCCTGTTCACTTAGTTATAAATCTTCACTACATAGCGTTGCAGCCAAGGATTGGCGCTTCAGTTAAATGCAATTTCAAACCACCTGGGTTTCATTTTGCTGGGCGTTGCCGTATATCTTGGGGCAGGGTTGAGAAGGACTGGGCAAGGAGCAGGTGCAGGTTGAAAACGAATGCTGAACTACAAGACGTTCATCGAGGGACGATTACGTTAGGTGAAAACAAACAGATCGGCAGCAGCGCTGGACAGAGCGGGAAGACGTCGGCGGATAATACTGCTAGTTTAATATAATTGTGTGAGGTCGTTTAAATCAACCGATCTTCACTATATTCGCAGTATAATTTGACTGTGACCTTTTTCGCAGCATGTTTGATTTTGCCTATAGCCTTTCATTTTAAATGCTCTCGCTAGTTTCTGTTGTTATCGTACGCCTTTGGAACATTGCAACACAATAATATTCGTAACCCTTTTCTATCATGTTGTCTTTCCAGCAACATTGACCTCCTCTGCCTCTTCCACGGTTGCACCGACCTACTCCCTAAAGAACTGCCTTAACGTGGTTGCGTCCTCATTAGCATCGCCTGCATAAAACATACGGCAGCAGGAGGCGCTACTTAAAGACAGTATGTCCCAGAATGTGGAGTCTGAAAAAATGGTGTGTCGCCGCGCTGCTTGTGGTGACATCGATTTTTTACATTCGAGGTGTCTTTGTCCCCGAAATTGTTTGCTCAGACTGTTGTCTTTTAGTCGTGAAATCGGCTTCCTGATTCCGCGGTGTTGATTGTTTATTGAACATTTTAAGCAAAACTTAGTTGTATTCTTCGATATAAATATGATCTTAATAGTATATAAGTGTGCTTAGAAAAGGAACTGATTTTACCGTAAATATGGAATGGAAAATCTTGACTGTAAATATCAGGCATGTAATTAGAAATGAAAAAAAATACTTAGCATATTTTAATTTTTTAAAAGTTATGTAATCTGCCTAGCACGCTCAGGACATAAATTGACGTCACTGGCACTGCCTTTGTCCGGGGTGTTCCTAGGGTTTAAGTCCTGACGGTTGGCAGGCTTTTTATCATTGTATTTATAGCTAGGTTGAGTCAGCTTTGCCTGAGATACTTATACCGACCGGCTGCTCTGATCGATAGTTTTCGCGTGGTTTTCGATCAACATCAGATGAATGCCGAAGTAGTGCACTAACAAACGAGCCACGGACCGCGCCGGATCTCTTCCGTCAGCTTCTTTCCCCGATATACACCTCTTACTTACATACGCTTACACTTACATGCCCTACACTTTCGTATATATTAGGAGACCAGTCGCAAGCTTAGTTACGGTAGTGGCTAGCTGGTGGGAAACACCTGGTTGGAGGAAACTCCGCTACTGTCGTGTAGGTCGCCACCAGATCTCGCCATCCACAAAGGGAAGATTACTGATACCTCCCAAGGGAAAAAAAAGCACTGCACTTACGAAGTCAATGTCCTTAGCAGTTGATGACCGGTAAACACGAAATCATCAATTAATCAATCTAAGAGTTTATATTCTTTTAATGGAAGCACACTATTTTTTGGGATCTACATTACTTCTTTTGTACTTATTTAATATATCGCTCGTCAGGTCATTTATAATTTTTTAACTTTAAATAATCATTAATAAGAATTCCTTTGCGCGGCTTGACTGAAGTGGCAGAGCGCAAGTTTCTTCAAGGCGTCAACAAAAATATTGGTAGTTAAACAAAAGAATTGATTTATTCGCAAAATTAATAT
>BOPP01000186.1:826223-871200 GCA_017312745.1 Gryllus bimaculatus
AAGAGAGAGATTATTTAAGGTATTATACATTTTAGATACACTGTTTCTAGTTACTGTTCACCACCGGCTTAACAATGGCACTAGCACAGGCGTTTTCGCACTGATGCTCAGGGTTGACTACTCACGATATGAGGATTCATACATCAAATCGCACACATCATAAATCACTATTTTTTAGCGTACTTGATTCTTCTTTTATAGTTCTAGGTTTGAAAATAGGTGCATGATTTTTTTCTTTATTTTTATAATCCAACCCTTACAGAAATATAACATTTACTTTTTCCAAAGAATCATGCGTGCGCTAATGTTATAAAATGTTTATTCGGAAACTCTTTAGTTTAACTTGAGGTGTAAATTCATTTTTGTAAACACATTATTTAATAACTTAAAATATGTCTAATTTTTACTTAAGGTCGACACTTGAATTATGAAAATTAATAAATATATGAATTGTAAAAACACTAATTGTATTGTTACTCTACTTCTGTGTAGATCTGCCAATTTCAAAGTGGATACACATAATATAACTTTTTTTAAAATACTCTGTTGACCGGCGCTCGTCGGCAGCCCGCTGTCCGCCGGACTCGCTACTCGGGGCGTCAATGGCACGAGCATCGAGACATCCAAATATAATACAACCGTGAGACTTATGCATGTTATGTATGTGTGTTAATGGCAGACACATACAGTCTCAAATAGAAGTCTTCTGATGAAATACGACTATTAAGTTTATTTATAACAACTGACACAGCAAAGGTCTGCCAAAGGCAGCCTTGTTTCTCAGATTACTGAGTCAGTTGTTAAACAGAAGAATCCGCGAAACATGTGCGAACATGTTCTATGAAGTTAATACCACAAGATATACTTACAATAATATCAGTACTATTGTTATTTACACTTTTGTAATATGAAAATCTACAATTGCAAAAAAAAAGTGAACGTTTTGGTTTATTACACCAGTATTCTCAAGAACTTGAAAATTGACTGCCTTCTCGTAATGAGTTAAGGAAGGTTTTCAAGAAAGTTAGAATTACTTATTAATGCCGCAAATATGTTGGGCAGTGATAATGATGAATAACGTGCACTGCTGGTCTTGGTCATCCTAACGTATCACCTGACAAGAGTAATAAAGAAATGACGAGTTCGTTCGTCTTGTGTTTCTTTTGCTGCCTTCACACATCGTTTACCGTCTTCTCCTCTCCATGAAGCAAAAATAAAATTTGACGCTGGGAATGTTCAATTTCCAGTGTGACTTAAAAAAAGTATTCTTCTTCTTATTTGAAGATATAGCTCAGTGACTGCTGTGAATGAATGGCTTGGATACTATGTCAATTTTGTGCTATACTTCAGAGGAAGCAAATAATTTTTTAAATAATAAAATATATTTTTTCTAGAACTCGACGCAAATTCAATTAACATAACCGTTTTACTGTTTGGTATATTAATTAAAATACATGTTTGTCTATCCTCTATATCACTTACTTAAAGATTTTAAACTCATCTCTACGTCAAGCGCAAATATAACCAATTATGCAATTATGAAGGTCACTTTCATCACAAATAATTATCATCGTCAACTTCTATTAAAAAATTATGTATGTCTTCTTTGAAAATCTCTTTGACTTATTGTTTTATATTCTTCGCTTTTCCTTTTTAAAAATGCTAACAACTGGGTAAACTTACTTATATCAATATTATCGCTAACTAATAAAGTTCTCTTCTGCGTAAGAACGTGGGTCCAAAGACTACTCGGTTTTTCCCTTTTCTGACTTGCCGGAAAAGTAAGCCATTAAAACACCAATCCTTTTCGCTGCTCTGGACGTCTATAGGCGCGGCGCCGGGCCGTTTCTGGGGGCTCCGGACGTCTTATGGCGCGCACTGCCTTTTTCGCTTCTTTCTAGTGAATTTCCTTTCTACAGAAAGGGACGGGTGGATAAATTCCGGGTTTCCAAATATAGCTAAATGTGAAGGGCAGCTCGCGGAAGCGCTTCCATTGAAATTATTTTCTTTTGTGCAGTATTGTCTCCAGTTCTGTGTAACAGAATGTCTGTTTGCTATTTAACCGAGAACTTCTCTGATTTAACGGAGGATGCTGCATTTTAGCGACAATTCGACGATACCGGAGGTGACAGTCTTTTAAAATCAGGACTGTTATTGACAAAATCCGTGCGGCGTTTGGCAATGCATTGCAACAGTGTCAGAAACTATGCATTGACGAAAGTTTTGATTATGTTTAAAGGACGACTGCCCTTTTAACAATACATCCCACCCAAACGCAGTACATTTGGAATTAAAACATTTGTTTGTGCGATTGTCAGACTGGTTTGTTTTAGATTTTATTGTTTATACTGGTGCCACAACTGATATTGAAATACATAATTTAGGGAAAAGCGGAGACATTGTGGCGACTCTCTTGGGGCCATACCTAAGACGGGGACATACACTTTATGTCGACAACTGGTATGCTAGCCCAGATTTATTTCTGTGGCTTCACAAGCATGCCACCAATGCGTGTGGTACTGTACGATGGAACAGGCGAAATATGCCTAAACTGAAAAAAAAATTAAAAAGAGGAGAAATGCAGTCAATGTCATCTGATTCTATGCTCAGAAGTTCTATGAAGTAGTGTGACAAAAGAGAAGTATGGATGTTGACTACTTGTAATACCGCAGAAATATTGAAACTAATAAAATAAACAGGATGACTGGCGAAATGATAACAAAACCGCAATGTGTTGTTGATTACAACACAAGTATGGGAGCAGTAGACCGTTCCGATATGATATTGAGCTCGATACAATCAGTACGTAAGAGCGTCAAATGGTATAAGAAATTCTTCTTTAACATTTTGGACTTGTGCGTATTAAATCATATGCACTTCACAAATTGGAGACAGGACAAAGTATTCCAATGGGAATATTTCAGCTATCCCTAATTCAGAAACTGATTGAAAAATTTCCACAGAACGCAGAAAAGCTGGCAGAGGAAGGCGCTCAGAAGACGAAAATGTCCTTCGATTTACCGGAAGGCATTTTCCAAATCTGATACCCGGTGATCAGTCTAAGAAGAGGTCACCAAGGCGAAGATGTGTTGTTTGTGCTAAACAAAACAAGAGTCGAGAACTAAGTACGATGCAAAGCATGCAATGTTCCTTTATGTGCTGCTCCGTGCTTTAAAATATTTCACACAAAAAGAAATATTGACGTCAATGGAATTGCAGGAAATTATTATAAAAAAAAAATCTTGTTCTAAGATAGAAGAAAAGATTTAAACAAAATAGTTCTAAAACAAAAAAATATATTTTTAACTTCGCCGGTGTCAGTCCAAAGCCAAAGATAAGATAAAAAAGAAAAAAAATAACAAACAAATTTTAAAAAACAGTACTTAAAAAAATTAACTTCGCCAGTGTCGGTTCAAAGCCAGAATCAAAAGAAGGATGGGAAATGTATTTTCCTTTCACTGTGGTGCGATGCGCAGACCGGTCTGGAGCGCACGAACTTATTCAGCACAGGAGGTGGGACATTGCACTGACTCAGCGCAGGTAGGAGGAACCAGGAAAACGGGGCCGTAATCCTCACGCGCGTACCGACAGAGAATGTAGCAGCGAAAAGGTTAAAAATGAGTACTCACGCTCATATTTCTTCTTTGATTTGTATGGTAACAAATAATATATAGCAGCATTTGCTTCTATTTCTTTTACGAGTCTGAACTGCATTCACTCATGTTGTCGAAATGTGTACACCATGTGTGTTTCAATTGTTCTCCTTGTTAAGAACTGTGTCGCCACTTAAAGGCGGAAAATGTGAATACTAAACGAAAATTTTAATCTTAAACCTAACGAATTTTTACAAAGTGGATAAAATGCTGTACGATATTGGTGTCGTAACATCTGAATACAATACTCAATTTTCCAATCTCGTATTGTAATCAGATGTATTACGACACCAATATCGTAAATAACTATAACAACGCTGAATATTTAGAAAGAAGAATATTGCAACAATTATAAAATACAAAAACAGTAGAAGGCACAAAAAATGATAGTTTCATTTTTTATGAAAAGGTCATTTCACCATATTCTCTGTGAAATGAAATAAAAGAAGCATCTACTTAATTAAATGTATCACATACTCTTATTGGTATAAATATCCCGCCAATTTAATACTAATTTGAATCAGTTTGACACGTTTTAATTTGAATTTATTCGGCTCTGAAGGTCATATGTATGTAGGGTACAGAGTAGGATGCGAAAAGATACTTCTATTTAATGCTCTGTGAAAGAATATTAATGGCAATTGTGTACTGCTGATTGGTACGTGTTTGAGGGGTGTCGCTCTAGGAGACGCGACAGCAAAGCAGCAAGTTGACATTTCTTTGTATTTAATTTCTTCAATTCATCTCGGTGTTTCACTTTGTTATTTACCACACTTACGTAGAACTTTTTACATTGTAATGGTATTTTTTCACATTTTTAAACCTTCAATTTTTGGAGGGAAATTTAAAAATAAGAATAAAATAGGTCAAATAATTATTTTTTTATGTACTTAATTTAATACATACGTCAAATAAAGGAGCTTCTTTTGTTATTTAAAGTCGCAAAATATTAAATTTCTGTTACAATTACAACACGAGGTAATATAATTAACTTTTGCTATACCGAGCATTTTATGGAAAATTTTGAAAATTAATATAATCCTAGAAAACAATATTTGGGAAAAATTAAAAACATAAGTTTTATATTTTTGCTTATACTCTTCACAGAAAAGAAAGTTTAAAAATCTGGTTCATCGAGGTCAAATTTTCCTAAAATTTGATCGATTTGCCGTGGAATGACCCATATACTAATACACTTGTATAAAGATACAAGGCGGTAGTCTCTAAATATAGTGGAGGAATGTAGTCGACATTTCTATGCTTGCTTCCTTTGAAGGTCAGAAGTACTACAGACTATGATTTGCAACCATATGTCTTAATATATTCACAAAATAATTACTTTTCTGGACTTTTTTCGCGTGGCATTACATCGTTGTGCAATGTGCAGAGAAACCAGACTTGAGCTTAGAGCTTGTTCCGGTGTGGAGGTGCCCCCGAGAGGGAGATAACTGTTTGGGGGGAAGGTTGACACTGTATCTCACCAATTAGGGCTGTAAGAACACCACCACTTAACGTGATAAAACTATTCACAACACTAATAACGACAGCATTTTACGTGCCCGGGAACAGCAATCGATTAAGTCACTGGTGTGACCTGGTGGGAGACAACGAACGGTGACAATGGCAATGAAATGTCGGAAGTGTAAGAACTGCCCAGAATATATTTATCAACCTTTGTAGCAAGCAGAATACTATCTGTACGAGTATATTATAGCTTTATATAATTTTCGTATGTAAATGTAAAATATTGTTCATATTTATTCGCACTATTTTGTAATACTTGACTGCTTCAAATATTGATAATCCTTTGTACAAATCATGTAGTTGCCAATAACTTTGCAACTATAAAAACATATTTTCAGCTTTCATAGAACCTGGAAAAGGAAGAAACTTCCCTATGTGGTCTCTAGTAAGAGGCCTCATAATTGGTTGACGATTTTTCCCAGTTATTGCTTCCATTTGGGCTCTTCGGCGCAATTGCTCTGTGAGACTGATTCCACCTAGGTGCCGCCTCACCGGGTGACCACTTTGTTTAATACTGAGCATTAGAATTTCAGAGCGGTGGGAAATGGGATCTAGTGAACTAATGTATTGACCATAACACTTCATGATTTGTAATCTTGTAATTATATGAAAATTGTTATTGGTTTGTCCAAGATCAATCAATTCCGACACCGTGAGACCGATCGCAATGCAACTTGGCATATCTTAAGTTTTTTTCACGGAGAAGGTTGTTATGCTGTTCACTTAGTTATAACTCTTCACTACATAGCGTTGCAGCCAAGTATTGCGCTTCAGTTAAATGCAATTTCCAAACCACCTGGGTTTCATTTTGCTGGGCGTTGCCGTATATCTTGGGGCAGGGTTGAGAAGGACTCGGCTAGCGAGCAGTGCAGGTTGAAAACGAATGCTGAACTACAAGACGTCATCGAGGGGACGATGACGTTAGGTGAACAAACAGATCGCAGCAGCGCTGACAGAGCGGGAAGACGTCGGCGGATAATACTGCTAGTTTAATATAATTGTGTGAGGTCGTTTAAATCAACCGATCTTCACTATATCGCAGTATAATTTGACTGTGACCTTTTTCGGCAGCATGTTTGATTTTGACTATAGCCTTCATTTTAAATGCTCTCGCTAGTTTCTGTTGTTATCGTACGCCTTTGGAACATTGCCAACACAATAATATTCCGTAACCCTTTCTATCATGTTGTCTTTCCAGCAACATTGACCTCCTCTGCCTCTTCCACGGTTGCACCGACTACCTCCCTAAAGAACTGCATTAACGTGGTTGCGTCCTCATTAGCATCGCCTGCATCAAAACATACGGCAGCACGGAGGCGCTACTTAAAGACAGTATGTCCCAGAATGTGGAGTCTGAAAAAATGGTGATTGTCGCCCGCTGCTTGTGGTGACATCGATTTTACTTCGAGGCTGTCTTTGTCCCGAAATTGTTTGCTCAGACTGTTGTCTTTTAGTCGTGAAATCGGCTTCCTGATTCCGCGGTGTTGATTGTTATTGACATTTTAGCAAAACGTAGTTGTATTCTTCGCTATAAATATGATCTTAATAGTATATAAGTGTGCTTAGAAAAGGAACTGATTTTACCGTAAATATGGAATGGAAAATCTTGACTGTAAATATCAGGCATGTAATGTAGAATGAAAAAAAATACTTAGCATATTTTAATTTTTCTAAAAGATTATGTATCTGCCTAGCACGCTCAGGACATAAATTGACGTCACTGCACTGCCTTTGTCCGGGGGTGTCCTAGGGTTTAAGTCCTGACGGTTGGCAGGGTTTTTATCATTGTATTTATAGCTAGGTCGAAGTCAGCTATTGCCTGAGGAATACTTATACCGACCGGCTGCTCTGATCGATAGTTTTCCGTGGTTTTCGATCAACATCAGATGAATGCCGAAGTAGTGCACTAACAAACGAGCCACGGACCGCGCCGAATCTTTCCGTCAGCTTCTTTCCCCGATATACACCTCTTACTTACATACGCTTACACTTACATGCCCTACACTTTCGTATATATTAGGAGACCAGTCGCAAGCTTAGTTAGGGTAGTGGCTAGCTGGTGGGAAACACCTGGTTGGAGGAAAACTCCGCTAGCTGACGTGTAGGTCGCCACCAGATCTCGCCATCCACAAAGGGAAGATTACTGATACCTCCCAAGGGAAAAAAAGCACTGCACTTACGAAGTCAATGTCCTTAGCAGTTGATGACCCGGTAAACACGAAATCATCAATTAATCAATCTAAGAGTTTATATTCTTTTAATAGGAAGCACACTATTTTTTGGGATCTACATTACTTTCTTTTGTAACTTATTTAATATATCGCTCGTCAGGTCATTTATAATTTTTTAACTTTAAATAATCATTAATAAGAATTCCTTTGCGGCGCTTGACTGAAGTGGCAGAGCGCAGTTTCTTCAAGGCGTCAACAAAAATATTGGGATAGTTTAACAAAAGAATGTGATTATTCGCTAAAATTAATACTTTTTATTAAAAAATAATATTGCTCTGATCTCGAATTAAGCTTAGGAGCTAGTATCTCTCTTGCAAAGTACAATTACAAATATAAATAAAATCAACAATCTTCTTAAATTTAATTGTTATTGTAACAGTATGTTATTTAAATGTCACTACTGATTTGCTGCATGTATCATTTAGAGAAGTAGAATTAGCCATTGACTTCTTTCCTCATCTTAAAAACCTCGCGCAATCTCGCACTGCAATTCCATAGCAGAGCGTGATTCAATTACTTTCCGTCTTTATGTAATGCTGTTATCTTTAAATCTACGAGGTATGCATTTATTCACTATTTAAATGTAATACGAGATAAAATTAACAAAAGCAACAAAATAAATTATAACATAATTTTCGGTGTCTTTGAGATTGAATTATAAAGTTTGAGCAATTGCAGCTTGAAACTGGTATTTATTGTATAGTTTAAGATCAAAAAGGTCAGTTTAAGCCGTCAAAAAGATTTTCCAGCTAAAACGTCTTCACAAGCATTAGAAATTCCAATTTACACTGTATCCAATACACACATACATTTTTTTTTCCGTGTTAATTTTTTTTTTTGTAAACAAAAATATTCATTTCTGTTGTAAAAAATAAACAATATGTTTCTGAACTGTTTATATGTTTCTGAAATGGAAAATTTTGCATAGAAAATATTTTTTCAAATCACGTTTTGAGAGCTAAATGCGGCTCAGCCATTCGAAATACCGAAATAATTTGTTCGAAAAAATATGCTAAATATTGACTAAGGAGCATATTTTCCAAATTTCGTTGTTTCCTCCCTGTACATTCTGTATTTAACATAATTTAAACGAGAATGTAAATTTAATTTCATGTTGAGAGTCCTAATAACGTAATACCCTCGTGTTTGGGGTTGACCAACGCAAATATTACCTGATGCCTAAAAACGCAATGCTTGAAACTTAACGAAGCACTACGTGCGATAAAAACGCGAAAGTCTTCGCACGTTAAAACAACAAAAAGTAACAAATCCTAAATTTTCTCAAAAGTCCAAAAGACGTTTCTCTCTACCTAGCGGCTTCGTAAGAGGCGCTGTCCGGATTTAATCTGGCCACGTGAATTCCCTGTCCCGCCGCCTCCTTTATATCACACCTCTTTGTTTGTTCTACGGGTATTTACGTAAAACAGACGCGCGGCGAGCCCTTAATTGAATCGCACCGCAAGGTTTACGCTGTGGGCGTAATGAAAGGCCGGTAAATCTTGTCGCACGCGCAGCCAGAGCGTAATCTCAGACAGCGGCGACGGTGGCGAGAGCAGGACTACACGAGTGTGGCCAGGGTGGTGACGTAGGGAACATGTGGCGAGTGAAACAGAGATCGTGGACAATGTAAAGAAAATGAAAAAGAAAGCCTTTAAGGATAATCCAGTATTATTCGTTTTGACGAAAAACTTAGGTTGAAACAACACACCACCACAAATAGAAAAGAAACACAGTTACGACTATGATTCCATAGATGACATACGAGATATCCCTCGTTACCTGGTGTATCAAAGTATTAAACGAATTTAGTAATATTAAACTTACGAAACACTAATAAGACCAGCGTGAAACTACAGGATATAGCTATGTAAATCAGCATGTTCCTGAAACATATAATAATTGGAAAAGTTGTCTCTAAACAATAGACACGTAAGGTGTCTATACACGTAAGGTGTCTATTGCTTTACTACCATAGGATCTAAGAATACCTACCAGAAACAAAGATACCAGCACTAACAACAACCCATACTACATAAAATGAAACATTCATTCAAACAAACAAGTATCCATAAACATTCAGGACTGCAGTGAAGGTTTTTAAAAGAAGGGATTGAAATTATTTACGGAAATAAAAAAAATTTGTTATCACGTAAGGATATAGGGCCCTTTTGACAATGTTCAAGGGAGCCACGACCACCCTACCCCACCTCCTTACGGACGACTATATTCTTCATAAGTTCAGTACTGGCATTCGAAGCCTGGTATACTCAACAACCGCGGGAACCCCATGAGTATAATTTACGTACTTTTTCTAATAACTCAAAAATTGTAAAAAGAAATGTATTTTAATATCATGTTAGTGCGATAATATAAAAGACGGTAAAGCATCCTTTCCAAAAACACCTTATTCAACTGTTGTTGACTTCTTATATTTTTAAGAACATTTATTTTAACCATGGAACTAGTATACAACTTACAGAAACAGAAAATTATGCTGGTCAAAACCTTATAAAGTTCTTATTTAAAAGGTAGAAAACTGTTCAAGAACTACATGAAATGCTCTTGTACAACACTAATAAATTAAATATTTTTACAAATACATTTTTCACGAATAATAGTAAAATATACAAACAGCGTTTCTAGCATGTATTTTGTTGCTAAAAAGATTTATTTGTGTTTTTGCAGGTTCATAGTACAAGTAAATTTTAATTATCATACTTACGGGCACGTTAATTTTCAAGTATAGAAAGTTACATGAAAAGTACTGATTAAAATTCTTGTGTATGTTTTTGTTTCGTTACATAAATAGGTTTAATTTTCGTGAACAGGATGATTTATGTAAATGCCGGAAAGAGAACATGTAGTACTTCACAGCGTGTCACCAGTGTACTCTTAATTGTATAGAAACCTGATATTATAAATAACTATTAAACTTATTTTGCAATCGATGCTGCATGCCTTTTTGCTGGCCTTTCCTTTTAGTTTCGCTGAATTAATACCTATTTAAATATCAGTATAACACATTATGTATTATATTTTCTGGAATAATACAAATTTACACATCAGACGGACGTACAGACGCATCGACAGTCGGACGGAGAAATGGTCGAAAGGACACAAATGGATGGAAGGACGGACGAACAGACGAAAGGACAGATAGATGGACGAAAGGACGGGTGGGCAAATGTATTGAAAGCGAATGGATGGATGAACTAATGGATGGACGAACGGTCGAACGGACGGACAGATCGACGAACCTTGAAGTACTCCAGAATCAGTTTTACAAACTGATTACAAATACATAAAAAGAACTTTTAAACCGTTTTTAATACAATGGCGTTTAAGCGTTTCTGGAAATGCGGAATTTTAAGCTCATTTTTACATAAAACGTCTGAGGAGAAGGGGAATATATATTTTGGAAAAAAATGTATGTATATTTTAGGCGCTAGTGAAGTTCATAGACGGACAGACAGACGGACAGACGGAAGGACAGGTGGACGGACGTTTTGAATAAACGCACTTTTTGGTATCCGGGAACCCGAAAACCTGCATTTCCCTTGAAATCTTGAAATCGAATTTCCGCAGCATTACATAAATTTCTCTGTACTATTTATATTACTCCGTATATATGTACGTATACGAGAAAGTAATAGCAGTTGTTCTTAAATGCAACACGTAGATATCAAATATATAAAGGTATAAGGCTTCTTCCTGTGACCCTTGCTGTTGCATGACTGCAATATCGTCAGCTATGTTGCTGTCGCATGACAGAAATATTGATCACCAATGTCGCATTTGGAATAATTCAGTCGGCACGTGGAGCATGAGAATCGCCGGAATAATAGAATTAAATTTGCGCACTTGAATAAAACTGCAGTAGAGAAAATGATACAATATTCATGTAATTGCCACCTATATTCTTCATTCAAAATCGTGACTGTTAATTGGTTTTGAATTTTTCCTCAGTTGGTATGTAATGAAACCATAGACACCTATCACATAGCCAGTTCCTGCACAGTTTTCTTGCAATTTTTAAATGAATAGGAAATAAGTAATATAAATGATTCTATGAGGTGTTTCTATATATTATTTTCATAAGGCGCGGGCGAAGGCGCTTCCCCGGAGGACCTGCAACCGCCCGCGCGCGTCTCTCAGCCGCAGGGCCCCTCGGCCCCCGAGAGCGCTTCCGAAGGAAACGACGTTTTGAATAGCAGGCTTTCACAATGGGGCTCAACTAGATTAATTCATTTCAAAATTATTTTTTTCCAATACACGAAGAGTTTTTGTTGGAAATTTAGGAGCACATATTTCATCATCACAACAAAGAGTGTTAAAACTAATGAGAAAGTTGCATCAACATTGGTTTAGTTACATTCAAAACAATAATATTATGAAAAATACTAACGTTAGTACGTGCCACATTAATCTGCTATACAATCAATTGGGTGGCAATTACATTAATATTGTATCATTTTCTGTACTGCAGTTTTATTCAAGTGCGTATTGCATATTACTACCAATAATGTTTCTGATATTGATATATGATTTCACTTATATATATTTTTGAATGTTCACGGTATGATAATTGTATTTCAATTGATAAACAGATCTTGGAAATTTACGCACTCCTTAGTATTGATTCTGCTATACGTATTATAACTCATAAACATTGCTTTACACTACAAATTGCCACATAGTAAATTCATTCACATTAATATGTTCTATTCATTTCCTGCAACATTGCCAGTTGGCAAACCATTTAAATTGAAACAAATTGCGTGCTGAATTAAAAATGGTACATTATGGCAGGTTAAAGAATTGAATTTAATGTGTCCAAAATTAAAAGTTAAATATTTCAATTATTCATCGAGCACTATGCTGAATTTATTGCAAAACCATTAATAATACTGGTTTATTATTTATTGCACTTGCACTAAAAAGCTTCATCGCTATGAAATTTTTTTTCTCGTAACAACATTATTATGATTTTTAGTAGAACTTCGTTTCAATGGCTATTATTTTTTGCAAAATATTAAAATATGAATTACAATACCGTACTAATAAGAAGTGTGTACTAGTAACAAGGAATGCGACATCGACAACAACACACTGATGTTTGAAACCATTTAATTTAACAGTGGCCAATACTATAGAAGCTGAACTATTTTTCAGTCAATAGAGCTTAATTGTTACTGACAGAAGAAATAGATTAAAGGAAGTCAACATTGAAATATGAACTCTGTTAATTTCCACTTACTGTGTTACACATTACATGTTTAAGAGTTACAAGTTGTTATATCTAACAAAAAACTTGGGAGACAATACAATGAAGAATTTTTAAAGATTATGGGAGTGTGGAACAGGGGAAAATTGAGCAGAATTGTACTCTCGTAATTATTTTACCAACGAAGTTGTCAAATAACAATACTTATTGAACAAAACTTAAAGAAGTTGGATCTTTATAAAAAATAATGAACCTATTTTCATTACGAAGGCTTGTAGTTTGTCTGTGTAGTCATACTAAAGTATGTAGACTATATCGACAGACGACAAGTCTTCGTAGATGGCATTAGGTTCATTATTCTAGACAAGGGCCTAACCTCTTCTTTCAATGTCAATGTTCGGAACACTACAATGCCTATCACTTTAATTTCTGAACGGAGGAAGAAAGCATTAAAATTTTTTTATCCTCAGTGTTCTAAAATATATGGCCAAAGTAGACAAATTTATGTCTAACACTAAGAAGGTGTGGGGGGCTCTCTTCAGATCGCAAGCTCCCAGCATTTCACCACCGCCACAGCCTATTATCACGTGACGAACCACGTGGAACGATGCCTGTGCATATCATTACGACCATTTTCAAAGTGTGAAAAATGTAATTGACTCACTTGACGCACAAGACACGAGGGCTATACAAACTGTTCGAGAACGAATTGCAGAGAGGGAAATAAAGAGAAGTCTAGCCTACATCAAATTTAATTTTGGCTCCTTGTCGTGAAACTTTTTTCGTCTTTAGGAGAGAGATGCGCCATTTGAGAACATTAGTAAGAACAACTGAAGTTGTGCTGCAAAACGTGCGTGGTAATGTTGGTAAGGCAGTCTCAAAAAACATCAGCATATTCTTGAAAATAATTCTGGATATAAAGTATTGTGCTCCATTAGTCGAGTCGATGAGAAGGAGATTTTACAATGAATGGCGTCCAGAAGAATTTAACTCTACTGATTTATCATTATCACACTCAGTGTGCTGTTGTTTCGTCAGTTATTGTGGAAATAATATTTTCCATATACAAGAACCTGCTGCTGACATTTTTTTTCATTCGGCAATCTGTGCATGATCACAGTCATCTCTTGTAATTCTCATGCTGTTTGAGGTGATAACATATTTCCCTTACCCATAATTCTTATTTGTATATTATTTTCTTTAAAATATCAGTTAAGAACGCGTTCTTCTGCCTTTGAATGGTATTTTTTCTCTTTTCCAAGTGATCGAAACATAAGATTACATTTCCTCCTAAAATAACTAAAAATTGATTTTAATTTATAAACGTCATTGCATAAATAAATATTTTTACATAAAGTTTTGAGTTTATTTTAAATAAGAAAATTTTCCCCTTTCTTTTAATTACTCTTAACTGTAAGTTATTATAATATTATTTTAAGTCATTTTATAGGTAACTTTTAAAGAATATTTAGGTCACCAGAATACTAGTACTAGCACTAGTACTGAGACATCTACAGATTCTTAAATATTAATTTTTAAAGTGTAGATAACAATTGGGTTTCTTTATTACAAATACTTGGCAACCAATTATTGCGATTACGAGCGAGTCTTCTTGATTTTCTCCTGAAGCACTTCCCCGCTCATCGCAGCGTCGCGACTCCTTCGACGAACCTTTCGCGTGGGATTCCACCAGGTGGCTCACTTTGGAGCAAGGGGATTTCCATTCATCAAAGAGAGCCTGCAGGGCGCCTGATAGAGTTACAGCGGCTCGCTAGCTTGCAGGCTGGAAGAGAGATACGCAATCATATATTCAGTTACTTTTCTCTCCCTCCTGGCTGTTATGTAACGAACGCTATTCATCGAACTGTGCAGATGAAGAATTCTGTGAAATTCATTCAAATGAACCATAAGGGATGCCTCTGGCGTTTCTATTGGCCTGTGGAATATTGAATAACAAATGTTACACGTGCACATTTTTTACTTTGGTCTAGCATTTGTTAGCTAGTTCCATTTTTAATTTTTTCAATTTTCTATTACCTTTTCTGCAAATACATTATGAAATTTTGATTACAATATGCAATATTATTAATTTATAATATATTTTACAGTAAATTAAATATGTACTTTAGGTTCAACATATGAAGTAAAGTTTAAGGAATGGGCCGATGGGGAGGTATAATTTTCTCCACAGTGTAACATTTACAAAAATTTGCGAACATGAAAAATGCAAATAAAGAGTGGAGAAAGTGTTCCGAAAATGAAAAGATAGACAAAGAAATTTATTAGGTCATAAAAAAATCAAACGACGTGATTTTCAACTAGCACAACTGCGTCCTTTGAAAAGAACTCGATGAATAGAACTTGGGACTCGATCGAGGGAGTCGGTAGATGCTCATCGTGACTGACCGTCTGTACTGTTAAGTTGTAAATAAACAAGCTAGACTACATCGCATAAAATTACAAATATATATTGTGACCGCTTGCCTTGTATTGCGAAAAGCAGGTGGCTCATTAAACTTAATCCACATTCATAGAGTGCGGCACCCCCCCCCGGCAACTGATAAGCGGTGAGTGAACATTCTGTGCTAGACTCAGAAGACACCTCCTAAACGGAAGCCTGCGTCAATCCGAAGCCTGAACAACTCGTTTTGTATCCATCGGAGGAGCAGGCAAGAAGGGCCGTCCCTTCCAGAAAGAAGCGAATTGGAAAAGCGAATTTGAAATCGAATTTAAAACGACAATTTACATCAAACTGCTAAGCTGATCAATAAGGTTGGTAAGGCTTGGTTACACCATTGTAACCAAGTATAAAATATTAAATCGAAGGGTTACGTAAGTAATTAAATTCATGATTTACATCACTATTTATTCATTTCAGCTTCGGTAATTCAGACTTGGTAAATTTTCCTTCGTAACTAGTTGTGGGTAGTAACAACTGGACTTGCGTGACTTGCATTTGAGATACTCCATTAGAATTTGAGTGACTCCACAAAAGTACTGGATTGATTGGTTTATTGGCGATTCCGAGCGGGTCAACTGCTCAGCTTATTAGTCCGGTGCGTGTTTTTCTTCGAGGAGTGGCGGTGATCTTCCCCTGCTGTGATATCCAGCGCAGACCTACCTGTCGGCTAGAGGGGTATTCTCCAACCAGGTATCTCCCGTCAGTGGAACAATCTCTAAGCTCCCAATCGGCATTTGTGAGAGTTTAGTTCATGTAAATGTAAGTGTGTACGTAAGGGAGATGATAAGACAAGGAAGAGGAGGGAGTGATAACGTGCGGGCTGTCAATAGCCTGATGAGGAGAGAGAACTATTCTTCGAAAATGTCGGTGGAACTGTAATGCACATTTTTGGAATTTACCTGATGCTGTTTCATTAGATAATAGTGTATAACTCCATGTTAACAGTGTGGTCTGTTCATAATAATTCATTGACCAAATAACAAGTATAGAGTATCTTAGAGCCCTATATTCCTTTTCATCCTGATTCTTGCCATTCTTATCCTAAGCCGCCCATGTTGACTCTTTAGCAATTAGGAGCCTCTAATCCCATTAGAAACTAGCGATTTGTTTTTCGAGTCTCTTATGCGCCCATATACATTCTGCACTTAAACCTCTTTCTCTCCCCTACTCTTCCTGATTATTCCATACATCCACACGGTCCTTTCTCGAGCCGAACACTCAGATATTTCATTTTGAAATTCCTTTCCAATATTCCCTCCCCAAAACTTACATTCTCTAATTTCTCCTGAAATTTCAATGTCTTCCTTTCTGATTCTCCATTTCCAACTGTCTGTCTCATCTCTAAACATATGCTGCAGCGCACAGTAATTTAGAAACAGGCATAATGTAAGTATTTATTAATTCTGATAAACGTTTTATATACAATAGTCTCTCTATCTAGAATCTCTATTAATCCTTATATCACAATTTTCTCTTTTATAGAATGTCTGTCTTCAGATAATTGTTGATTGCTTTGTTTTTCGTTAATGTCGATATCTTTCAGAATTGAAAAATTACTTACCAAATAATATGTCTCGTTTTCTATTTCTTATCCGTTTCATTCAGCAATGTTTCCCATTTTTAACTATCATAGAATGTTTTTTTAATTTATTTCTTCTTGTTCGGCCTAAGGTCTTTCAAAGGATTTCAATTTTATATTGACTTAGCTAACGTTTTTGATATTTGGGCATTCCTTGACAAATTGAGGCAAAATACTTTGGCTCATTTAATTCATTTGTTTTCTTCTAAACGCTACTGACATTTAATCTTGTGTTTTTTAGGATAGACTGTCAGGATTTCCCTGTCGAGCAGCAGCAAGGGAAACGGAAAAGATTCTACAGAGGAACGGGAAGATGTTATAAGTTTAGGGAGGTTTAGGCATATCTTTGGGAAATTTAGATCAGATTCGACTAGGGATGTTTGCTGTTTGGTCTAGGTGAAATTTCAGAGCGGGATGAAATGAGTGAGGCAAGGGAAGAATAGATATTATTTGCTACTTTTTGTATATGTTCTAGCACGGTATCCATTTGGAGTTCTCGATGAATTTGATGGTTAGGTATAAACCATGGAGCATTAATTGACTTCCTATTTTGGACTATTTCCACATTTCAATGGTGGTAGGAGCAGCTTTTCCCCACACTGAGTTAGCGTGGGTAGGATAAGCATAAGTTAGTGTGGGTAGGATAATATAGTTATATTGTAGAATCCGGTATTTGGTATTAAGTGTTGAATTTATAAAATGGTATAGTTTTAATATTTTGGCATTGGATTTGTTGGCTGCTGCGTGAATATGGGGTTTCCAGAAAAGTTTGTCTAAAATTACTCCGAGATACTTTATTGGTTCACTTTTCCAAAATATTTCATTGTCATCTATTTTCATAAAGGGAGAATTTGAGGTTTTCTAAGAGTAAATAGCTTACTCTAGCATTTTTGTGTATTGAGTGTGAATTTACATTTTTTGTCTATTGCATTAGGATGTTAAGGTTATTCTGGACTCTGTTGGATGCCAGGTTAACATCTCTACTTGCCGAATAGTGCCGTACATCAGCAAGAAGAGCAGTTTCCATCTTAGAATATTTTGGCATATCATTCCTGAAGATATTAAATAAAATAGTTGAGAGAACTAAGCCGTGCGGAACTCCGGCTGTGATATTACGATGAGTAGAAAATGAGTGATTATTTTGACTTTAAATTTTCTATTAGTAATACGTCCTTTAATAATATTCTGAATATACTCCGGGACATCGAGTTTTCTTATTTTAAATAACAGACCGGTATGCCAAACTCTGTCCTATGCTTGTGCAATATTCAGAAATTTGGCTAGAGCATTTTTTTTTCTTTTGGAAGCTCTATACAATATACTCAGTCAGTAACACTTAACAGTTGGTGTGTGCAGGCGTGATTTGATCTCAAACCAAATTGAATATCTGGTATTGCTTTCGTGTCTGTCAGATATTTGTTAGGTCTCTTTAGAAGAAGACTTTCAAAAATCTTAGAGATTGGGGGTAGGAGGCTTATGGGTCTGTAATGTTCAGGGCGTCGAGGATCATTTCCTGGCTTTCAAAAAGGAAAGACAATTGCAGTCTTTCAGGCAGTAGAGAAATAGTTAAATCGTAAGATGGCATTAAACATGGCAGTTAGTCCTGCTACTGAATTATTACTGAGATTTTAGAGCATCTTATTGCTGATTGTATCAATACCTGGTGAGTTTGTTTGAAATGTTTTATATTTGCGGTTTCAGATGGTGAAATAAACTTTATTATGGTTCTGGGTGTAGTTAATGGTTGTTTTATAAAATTTAAAATTTCATTGTTATGGTGTTTTATTGTTGGAGGGTGTGGTCTAAATACATTTTTCTAATCATCTGCAACCGCTTTGGCCTTATCAACATCAGAATGCAATAGCTCATTGTTCACGTTTAATTGATATATTTCATTTTTATCTGTATTGAGTCTTTTGTTGTTGTCCAGAGTTGTGCTGAACTAGGAACAGGTTGATTTATAAACTGCCGAAATGAAGCGTAGCGGTTATTATCTAATGTATTTTTGACTAATTTTGACAATTTATTTCTATTTATATCTTGTCTTATCGATTTATATTATTACTTTTATATCTATATTCGAGTTATTTGCCGATACCTTCACAAATTATGTTTCTATTTAATTAAATTAATAAATTTTCATGAAATAGAGGATGAGAATAGTTTACTTTTAGTGTTGAAATATGGAAACATATCTTTGGAATTATTGATTGGTCCAGAAATTTAAAAAAATACATTAAACTTGTCACGTTTGGAGTCAATATTTGAAGTAGACATAATAGAAAGTGGATGAATAGAGAGTGGAAAGTGATGTTTTTCATCAGTTTCTAATGTACCTAGAAGTTTATATCTACTTGAAAAAGGAATATGGTAACTGGGCATTTCCTCTTCTGGCGAGAGTGACATCTTTGCTTTGAGCTCATTATTATGTTCCTGCGTACCTTGAGCTGGGGTTGTTGTGGCTGTGATTACTATTGCGGAGGCGGTTGTGGAGGCTTATGATATTGAGAAAGAAGTTGAGAGAGTTGCCTTTCAACAATTTGTTGCTGGTGTTGAGATGTAGTTGCTGTTGAAGATGCTCATGATGTTGGATTGTTTCTTGATCTGGGACGGGTTGCACACGTTCGCCGTTAAACGAGTTTTCACCATCACTTTCCCTATAAGTAGCGTCCGTTGCGCTTCTAATTAGTTGCCCTATAACGAAGCAACCACTTGTGGCCATTTGTGACACTAGTGTAATTTGATTAGTTGGCTTTTCTATAACTAAAATATTACACTGTTTCTACACATGACACTGTTCGCACCGCTCACACGAACGGCACTAGCGCTGAGCGTTTTCGCACTGATCGCTGCGGATTGGCGACTGCCAGAAAGCGATAAGAGCTGCTTTGGACACGAAGCTTTCGTCTCGGCGGCTCGAACCGGACTGTGATAGAATTATTAAAGTACGTTTCTATTTATGTGCATGTATTGGAAAGGTGTGTTGGTGACCAAGATACAGAAATTATTTCCAAAAACAATATATTTAAAGAATCACACATATCCCAATTTCCTCATTTGGTGACATTGCCGCTAACCGCGCACCAAAACGCAAACTCATGCGCTGTGCAATATGCAGTTCCGGAAGTGGCACTGTTGTTGTGCTGACCGGAAATGGACAGAAGCACTCCCAACGCCCAATTTCCGAGCTGGGCGATCCGCGTTTCGCGATCGCACGTTACGAAAACTGTAATTATTCTTTGGAAACAGCAAATCCTGCTCCACGTCCCACAAAAAGCGAAATCAAAATGTGGAGTCTACATTTAAAACGACTATATTTGAGATTTTTTGTAATTCGTTAATGTTTAGGAAATACATGTGGTCAAACTTAAATCATAATTAAGTAGAAGGTGGTCGCATTTCTAAATAGTCTAATAATCAGTCTGGCACCTAGCCACACTCACATGGAGCGGCTCCGCGGCCTAACGATATTTCTCACGACACCCTTCCCCCCCCCCACACACACACAAATACTCTCACACTAATACAGGAGCGTCATATCGGCCCCAAGGTCTGGTCTCACAGATGTCCTACGACAAAACACCACTACCCAACGCCTCTAGATGCGGCCGTACCCCTATTCTCACAAACTCTATTGTTCACGGCATGCATGTCGGTGAATCGCATTTGCCTCAATTACTTTGATTACCGTCCTGTGTAGTTAGTAATTGCGCTGTATCAACGCATGCAATCTGCTCTAAACAATTGTGACCGCCCGTGTACTTCGCGATCAACACCGAAAAGCAACTACTACTCAGAAAGGCCGGAGTGCTACACTATTACTTACAACTGCGAGATCTTCAAGCTTCTAGTAACTACAGGGAACTTCCAGTCCGCCTTGTAACTTCAGGGAACTTGTAGTTCGTCTAGTAACTACGTAGACGACAAGGGCATCCATTTGCTGCCGAATGTCCCTTCAGGCATTTATCATACCGTCATCTCCAAGCCGCTAGCAACTGCTGCCATCCAGATTCCTTATAGAAGAGTAACGAAAACAAAATAACATTCCCTAATTCAAATGACAAGCAAACGTCATTCTCCTAAATTGCTGTTAGTATCTTACTTTGAACTATTGCCATTATTGTAAATTCCAAAACGATTGTATAATATTACTCAATTAATGACGCACCAAACTGTACATTCACAATACCTAATTTCATTGGTGCAAAATCAAGCAATTATTATTGATATTATCATTATTTATCAACATTTATTTATGAGAATTTAATGAATTAAATTTGAATTTGAATTGAATTGTATTAGTTCATATTACTTTACTTTATTACCAATTGCTCATCCCTATCTAATCTTAAGTAACCGGTAATTACAATTCATTAAGTTTTGTATTGTTTTACATTGAATCAATTAAATCAGTAAAATTACATTCTACTTTTCTGAGTTACCAGTAACCACCTGTTCACCCGCCTGTAACCAGACCCCCTGGGAATAAATAGCTGCTCATGATAATTCAACATCATTTTGTAATTTAATTTCTAGATACTGTTGTAAATTTATTTGTTCATTTTTTCAAGTTTTTGGAAAGCTTTCTTCCTACTATTAAATGTCGTTACTGACCGTGTTCTTTACAAACTATTAATATTCTCATTTAAACGGGTTAAAAATATTTGTAGAAGTATTTGCTACTTGTATCCTATATTATTGTTTTCTCACAAACCTTTTCTTATCTAACAAGCTGGTTGAGCAGTTAGTTGATTAAGTATTTGTGGATTATAGAAAAATCGTCCACTTGACAATCTTGTAACCGACGACAATAATGAAAATTTAATCTGTATTTACCAAAAATTTAGTTCATCTTTTTAAAAGGTCTAAGACTTGTTCCTTTCCAAGAATTATAACGAGTCTTTCCATCATCTCCTTGGTCTGTAAACTTGTCTTCTTCCCCTCAGCTTTCATCCCTAGTAATCCTCACAATTCTTTTCTCCTCCATTCTCTCAATATGATAGTTTCATTCCTTTCTTCAGTCTTCTTCCCATGCCTTAATGGTCGTAACTTTCTCGTTTCTTTCCTTATCCAGTAGAGTGTGGTTTGTAATTTTTCCCGGAACTCTCATTTCGGCGACCGCAAGTTGTTGTTGGGTATGATTCGTTTCGCGTCTTGTTTCTCCTGCACAAGTGAACTTGTACTAATTATTGATTGATATATTCTAATCTTCGAGTCCTGTTTTATACCATACTGAGTGATGTTTACTATACCATACTGAGTAGTTGAGGCAGCCAGATACCCTATTATCCTTTATTATTTGCTCTTTGATTTCTTTCCCCGTTTGTCCTGAGCTTCTTAAAGTTATTCTCAAATACTTCAGTTCTAGAAACTGTTCTATTATTTAATTTTCCACGACTAATTTACACCTAATCAGATTCTTAGCAATTATCGTAGCTTTCATCTTCTGGGGATACATTTGCAAATTAAAATTCTTAGAAATGTTACTGAATTCGTACAGAAATCGTTGTAAGCCATCTTCATTTTCTGCTATTAATGCGTCTTCTGCGCAAAATATGATATTTATATTATATTTTCCAATACTACATCCTTTTTATTTTTAGTGGTTTTAATATTTTTCATTATTACATTAATGACAATGGGATCATATGAATCCGCATGTCTTAATCCGTTCGTTGCAGGTATAGAAGGTAATAATTTCTCATGGTCTTAATATTGACTTTGAATATTTTATATATATATATATTATATATAATATATATATATATATATATATATATATATATATATATATATTATATTGAAACGAAGAACGTTTCCGCATGATAACAAGCAAATGATTACTAATTCTAAGTAAAAGAACACAAATCGATCAGCGTAGTAGCCGCCGCCCGCCGCTGCCACCAAACGGTTCAAACCGGGGGGAGACGGGCGAGGCGAGTGACGGTTGGGCAGTAAGGCAGGGAGACCGCGAGCGCCGGGTGGAGAGTATCGGCGAGAAAGCCGCGAGCGCAACACGGATGGGCTGTGCTGCCCAAGCAAGTTTGTGTAATATTATCAACAGTGTGGAACTGATTGTAGCCGTTAAGTGGGAGATTAGGTGCTTAAAATCGATAATTAGATGATTAGGAGAAACGGAAGTGCGCACCAGGACCGGATCAGTAAAACATTAATAGTGGAGTTTGAGTGACCGACAGACACGCGTTCATGTCCGCCGGGTGTGATGCAGGCAGCGGGCCGCATCGTGCGAACGTTGAGTGGGATTGAGAAGAACAGTTGTGATCGGAGCTGCCGACGGGACGCCATTGGCGCGTTGTGCAAGTTAGTATATTGTGACATTGCTTGCATTGGCTGGGGTGGTGGATCCGGCGATTCGTTGGCCATTGCATTGGAGGTCCGGCGGTAGTCGATCCGCGAAATCGGTTTCCAAGCGCGTTTACGGATATAATTTTCATTGGTTTCTATTTATTTTCCTATTTCACCGATACATTTCTTTTGGAGATATAGTTAAGTTTACTTATGTTATTTAGTTATATGTTATGCATTATGAATGCTATACGCTATTTTTCTCTATGATATTTTGGAGATCTACTATATATGTGTGTAGTGACCCTTTTGTTTAATTTCTTGTCCCTTTTTCTTAGTTTCTGTGAGGCACCATATGTCAATTTTGTTCCTGGCAAGTTCCATTTGTATTTCACATTTCCTTGTATTCCACGATCTTGCATTCCATGTTCCAATCTGTGTAAAGTTCTTCCTTTACCAATTCGTAATCCTTTTTTTGCCAGAGATGTCATACATATAGGATTGATCCGAGAAAAATTCTTGGAGCTTTGAGCGGTATCTTCTTTTATCCTGAGCAGGCTGCTAACCTCACTCAGGAACCTCCTCCTTTATTAGAGCTTGGGACCGGCACGGGGCTGCTAAGCTACTGAATCCACCTAGAAGGCACCATAGGAGGAGTTAAAAAATACTTAGTGTATTTAAATTTAATATGTACGTATTAAATAAGTCACAAAAAATACGTAAATAAAGTGATTTTTCACAGCCTCTATTGAGTGATGAGACTCATACTATAAAGACTGATCTTCCATCGTCCCCAGGGCTAAGAAATTAGCTCGGAGGTACTTTCTCGCAAAATGTTTTTCCAGTGAGCACCTTCCTTCAACAGAGACAAATGTTCGCATGTTTTGAATTTTTACTTTCTCACTACCACCTTCACAGTATAGACAAAATTATGTAATATTCCAAAAAAAAACGGGAATTTTCAGGAGAAAACCTCTTCTTTGGGGACCCTGACAATTAAAAAAGTGGGTAAATCTAGTTGCTAGGTTTAAATAACCTTCTAACACGTGGTATAGCCAGAACCCATATTCTGTGGGTCTTTGATACCGAAAAATAGAATGATGGTAAATTTGTGAACAACACTAGTTGCTAAACCGTTCCGCCTGTTTCCCAAATTGGATATTGGCCAATCGATTTGGATGATGTCGCGGCCACTTGACTTTTAAACCGATGTTTTATTTTAAATGTGACTGGTACTTTACATGAAGCTCTGGAGACATTTTCAAAATTTTTAGAAAGTGGCTCCATCATGTTTGATAAAATTTTGTAAAATTTACTTTCAATTACACACACAACTTACAATTCAAAAATTCAAAACATTTCACTAAAAATTAAATAAGAATTATGCAAATTTCATAAACGCTGAAACGATATTTTCAGAAACATATCTCCCAATTTTGCAATGAAATTTGAGGTTGTAGGTTCAGGTATGCAGGTTCAGATTTTACTATTGATATAATTAAAAAATTGCGAATAAATATATTTTAGACGCCAGAATATGGGAGAGAGGAGCAAAACCAAAAATATAGATCAATCTCAGATATTAGGAAACTAAGACATATCGACTTACGAGACAGTTGGTGCCTTCCTTTTATTCAAGGTATACTTGTATTTAGGGTATTAACAAACTGTTAGATTTAACTTTCTTTCATGAGTAACATGTGCGATTACCCTTTACACTACGATTCAACACTGTCTTCCCTCTGTAGGACCACAGAGTCTCTCTAAAGGATTACGAAGTATTTTTGCATTAAATAAAGAACAAAAAATAAAAACTATTTTTAAGCGACAGTGTAACAACCACAGACTGAAAAGGGTGATATTCTATTTTGAACCATAAAATTAAAAATTGAATAGATTTTTTATCCCCCCAAATATATTGATAGAGATTCTTGTAAACCATATGCATACCATGATTCTCACACAAATTAAACCAATTAGCAATTTTATGTAGAATCGTAGGTTAAATTTTATTTTAATGAATATTTTTAAATGTTATTCAAGTGGAACAAAAAATATGAATCAATTTTCATTTGGTTGAGTTGTCACTCCAAAATTTTATAAGTGCTTCTAAACAGTGAATCTTATGAATTATTGCCTATGAATTTTATTGTAATTTATGAATTACTGATCATTTATCTAAATGTATTACGATATTTGGGCTTTTTTCCATGACAAGTTCTATATTTAAAATAAAATGTGATGTTAAATTTTTATATCACTTTTCGATATAGAAAGCAATAAATTTGCTCTATAAGCTTTTTAAACAATTTTTTGATGACGTTCTTTTAAATTGCACGAAATAGTAAACCGTATATTACGGCAGGTAAAAACTTAAATTTTTCAATGAATTTATAAATACGGCCAGAACAAGCCCCTGACTGGTTGTCTATTCTGTTAACAGAAAGTTGTCAGCTAAGGATGCTCTTATGACACAAAGAAAGATGGAGAATGGTGACTAATGCAGCTCTGTATCAATCGATACAAAAGTAGATGTTACACGAATACAAAAAGCAAATGAAAGAATGGAACAACAATTTGTATCAAAAAAGTTTGATGATGAACTCAAAGAACTCGCATATCAATATCGATTTTCCTTGACGTCTGAAATCTGAGAAGGGTGGAAACAATATGGGCGGACAAGGTGGAGAAAGCAGTGAAAAGAGCCACCTTTCGTCAGTTGGCAACTGCTGCGGAAGCAGTTGGGCGCAAGCGTGTACTTATCTGCACGCCAACAGCGCGAATACCTTCTATGACCCCGTCCCACCCCCTCCGCGACCTCTATCCACGACCACAGCCCATAAGCTCCACTCCTCAACCTCCACTCAAGATCTCCCCTCACCTCTCTTCCAAATCTCAACCCCCTACTCCTCAACCACTAGCCACGATTTCACCTCGTCTCTCATCCCAATTTCCACACATATCCGCCGACTCCACCTCCTCAACCTGTAACCACGAGCCTGCCTCGTTTCTCTCCAACCTCCCACAATGACTCCTCTCCACGTCTCACTTCACCCACAATATCTTCTCTCCCCTCATTCCGATCTCCACCGTCTACTCTATCCACAAGCTCACTTCATGCCACCTCAATCTTCACCCATGACCCACATGTCCAACTTCCCATTCTCCACCCACGATTTCACATCATCCCTTTTCCCAATCTTCACCCAAATCCAGATTTTCTCTCTCTAACCACGCGTTCCATGTCCCCCCGGCACGCCCACTCCTTAATCGATCGAGTCACCTAGTCCCCCCCTTCCTGCCCCGAGGATCCCGTTGCTCCCCTCCCCACCCCCACTGGCCGCTTCCACTAGATTTCTCATTCCCACTCGCAGCGTCGTTTAAGCTTGGAAACTCACCGTGATACTTATCCCCTCGCACTTTCTGTGAAGTTCAATTTCGTCTACTAATTTCCTGCCATTACTAGCGCCAACCCATTTCTCGCCTCAGCTCTCCCCCGCCCCTGCCGCACTGCTGATGCCGTGTTCTCGCCTGGCACCCAACCTCATCCCGCAAGGGCTTTGACTTGCACAACTTAGCCCGCTCTTAAAAAGGAATTTTCGTCTCGCACCACTTGTTCATCGTTCAACTTCCAACGTTGCCCTGATGAATTCGCTATTCACAAATTCACCCTTCCTCGCGCTGTTTTTGATATCCCCCGTCTGACAAATCACTTTGCTATTTATCTATGTCCTTAATATTGCATCAATACCATCTTGATGCAGAGAGAATAGCAGTCGGAGGAAAATTATGGAACTCAAAATAAATTTCAATGTACGAGTAATAGAATGAAACTATTATACCTTAAAGATGCCTTTAGTATATGTTAGTAGTTTAGTAGTTTATTATTTTAACAGGTACTCAGTAATATATTACAATATTTTATGCCGTGAAATGAGTATAAACGTATTGAACAATGTCTGCACATGTGGTCCATTCTACATGACCTTATGCTTATTTTGAAGTTCCACTAGTTCAACATTCCCTATGTTTATTTGCATAAATAATTGTACTCTAGTTCGAGAGCAACTAAAATAAGATTTTAACGTGTTCATGAAGAGACTTGTCTGAAAAGGTAAGTCGGAATTTACACGAAGCTATTAAGAATGGTAACGGTTTCGACATTTTTTACATACGATAAGCGTTGAAAGACAACCAGCAACAAATGTTTAGAAAGATTCTAATAATGAGAGTTCAATCGGCCCCGTGCTGCAAACAGTAGCGGACTAGGGGAATGTAGGTTCGAGATGTGCGGAGGCATGGTCGTATTTGTGATTTTCTCTTCACCTCTCGTCATCATATCATCTCATAATTCACAATTCAGGACCCAAGTCCACATAAGTAACAACCTTGTCTTACCGAGGTATTCAGTTGAAAAGCTGATCTCGATACTTACTCTAATCGTGTAGCGTGGTGAGAATTGTCCGTTACACTAATAATAATAATAATAATAATAATAATAATAATAATAATAATAATAATAATAATAATAATAATAATAACAAGAGTTCTCAACGAATCAATAGTAAACACGGCTCTAACAAAGAAAGAAGAAAAAACTATTTTTGGTCCAACGTTCACTCCCTCCCCATTAGTACATGCTTGTTAGAATTTATGTAGTTCCTATTCTCATGCCTTTTCTTCCGCCTATGCAGCTAACCCTAACCCATCTGAGGACTTCACCCACCTCCATGACCTTTAGTGTACGCTTCACCGCAACCGTCTTCATCCTCCCCCACAAGGCCCACACCGGCAAATCGGGCTCAGGGAATCAAGTGATGTCACTGCAGTGCCTCTGATCGGGAGGGCATAGCTTTGAGTCCCGACGGTGGCAGGATTTTCGACACTAACTTGTCAGCTAGGTCGAATTCAATCGCTATCTCGAGGAGCATTCTAGCGGCCGGCTACTTTGATCAGTAACATTCTGTACTTTTTCCTACCAACACCAAGCGAATGACGGAAACTAACAAACTATCCCTAACAAACGTGCCGAGGAGCGAACGTCATCATTCCTTCCCCTCGCTGTTCACCCCTCCCCTTTACTTGCATACTCTTTTAACCACATGCACCAAACCCCCACATTTGTCAGAAGACCAGTCGGGTGTTGAGAGCTAGCCCCGGCTGGGGCAGTGCCACGCTGGTGGGATTAACTTAAGTGGGAAAAATTCCTTGAAGCCGACGTAGGGCGTTCAGGGTGATCACTGCCACCTCCCGATCAAACACCTACCTAATGACCTTAGCTGTTGACGCACTCGCAATCACTAATCATTTCATTGATTACAATACACAATACACCCCAGAGCTTTTATCAGTATTGTGAAAAGGCTTGTGTGTTAGAGTGCGCTGCCCGGCGCGGCCTCGGCTACTGTTTGGGCCTCGCCTCCATAGTGCGGCTCGCGGGGGCGTCGGGGCGACGGCGGCGGGGACAGAGGCGCGTGTGTGCAGACGGGCGAACAAATGAACTTCACACACCGCTGTGACGCGCAACGCTATTTAATTAAAAGCAGAAATATGTGGACCATTAGCGTATCATTTGCCGGAGTCGCCGCCGCGCTGGCTCTGGCTTCTAAACGAACCATCCCGCCGCCCTCCCTGCCCCCCCCCCACGTTGGCGACAAAAGAGGGCGGCGACCGCAGCGCGCTGGGCAAGCCGGATGCAGCGGAACAAAATTGAGATTGCGTCCGTGGTTTAATCACTTCGCGCCCATGAGATAACGACAATTAGCCTAGAGCAAAAGATGTTGAAGCCATAGTGGTAATTTATTTTCAAGTTTTAAAAATGTCTTTCGTGTGATGATGTACCTTTTGTATGCTGATCTTTACACGACAAATCTCGATTAGATTAAATTTCGAAGCTTTGAATGCAAAGAAGGAAAGTGAGGAATAGGTACAGTCAAAATATACGACACACATCCAAATAAAATACAAATATTACTCTCAGACAGCGTCCAAAAATGGCTGGAAATGCAGACAGCGTCAAAAATGAATGGTAATTTATTGCGCAGGTTATATTCTCTCATTATCTCTCATTATCGCTCTTATTTGGCAATTTCCGAATAAAATGTCACGCATGTATCATATGAATGTCTTTCATTCACTAGTAACTGAGTGGACGAGATTAGCTTTTGTTCGCAGTTCCTTATACAAATAGATAAATAACACATTTTAAAAGTCATAGCGTTCGAAAAATCATCAATATTTGATAGTTTTTTATTATTTTAATGGAAATCGTCGAAACTTTGAAGTTCTATAAACTTATAGAATTTTACTTAAAGTTATTAGTAATGAAAGGAATCTTGTGAAACGGAAGGGCGGGAAATACGGATTGTGTAAAAAAATTTTCACTCTAATAATTATACACTTACACAAGCCATATGATTTTCTATTTCTCTCTCCATCGTATTTATGGTTACAGCGGAACATAATGAACATATCATGTCTATTATTCCATCATGTTCAAATAGAAATCGATCAAGCAGAACCCTGACAATAATGAGGTCAACAAAAAGAAACAATTATTGTCTAAGTATACGTTGTGATGTGAAAGTTGTTCATTATAAATTTATATTTGACTATTTTTATGTGAAAAATTAAATTGAAACAGAAGCCTTAAAAACTAGAAAAAATGTAAACTTTAATAATTTGTGTAATTACAATTTTTAGAAACATGATTTTGTAGAATTTTGAGTTCCCACACTGTACTTTCTCCATTTTTGGAACTATTAAACGCATTAAAAATTTATTATTAATGCATTTAATTTTAACAATTAAAACTACAAGGATTTATTCACCCATTCCAACCCAGTTAACTTCAGTATCGAAATATGACGGAGAAAACGCCCACAGAGGACTGTTAGAATACAATGTAAACAGTTTCTGTTATATTGAATTATTGGCATCGAGTTTTAAAGGCTACAATATAATCCTCGCCCTGAATATGTATCGAATGCATTTCTTGTAAACAACTTCTCGCTTGTGATTACTGCAAAAAATTTTCTGCAACTTTACTCGCTTGTGATTACTGCAAAAACGCTTTTCCCATCAAATACAATAAAAATACATAATTATTATTCAAGAAGGTAAAACAATAGTGGAGACAATTATCATAGGATAAGTAAGATATTACTCTAAATCTAACTGTAACAGGTATTGTAATTCATCCTCTGAGTTAATGCCCCACTTTGAATAAGGTTTCGTCGAGGTTCCCTAGATCCATAGTAACAAGTGCTTCCTTGTTGGCTTCTGGACAATAAATGCAGCTTCACTACCTGCGCACAATTCCTCGAGTTTGTGGTGTAATTAATGAGGGCGTTAATTGAAAATCGTTATGATCGGTCATGCAATGTTAAATAATTTGTGAGTTAATATAACAAGCAGTAAAAACAACAGAAAATATTTTCGGCCAATATTTCTAACGTTTTCGATTTAAAAAATTCAGTGAGTTCATAGAAAATGAGTCTTGAGGCATTTTTAATATTTTTGACAAAATACGAGAAAAAAGTTAGAGAAAAATTTGGAGACATTTGTTAGAAAAAGTTGTTTAAATTTAAGTACATTTTACGCAAAATGTCCCGAAAACTCAGAAACTAAATTTGCACGACATTATTTAAAGAAGCATTCAAAGACCTGATTTTATTAAGAACTAGTAGTGCTACAGAATGGCACTAATTTTTTCGTTTTAGTGTTTTATTTCCTTTGATCTCGGCTAGCTATTCAAACTTACTACGTACATTAAAAATATATTTTGGAGGACTTTTCTTTAGTTTTCGGTTTAGTAATAATAGACCGGAAATATTATTTTAAGAATATTAAAGAACAGTATAACCGAGACCTAAATGGAAATTTTCATCAAAAATTTTAGAGCTGTATTAAATGGTGCTTAAGCACTACAGTATATTCGGAATTTGGAGGACTTTTCACAGAAAATTTTTGAGTTTTCGAAAAACTTCAACTGCCGTCAATCTAAACACATTAACTTGTGAATATAATAGTGTTTACAAAATGCTGGCAATGTGCATTTTAACAGCGTGAGAGATATAAAAACACATTTGGGTTAATGTTTAAAAACAAAAAATACCCCAAAATGAACTTTGCGTCAGATTAAAGAGTGCAATGACCACTATCCGTTCAAAAAATTTGAAAAAAATTGGAGCCGTTTCTGAGAAAATGGCGTTTGAGCGTTTCTGAAATTGCGAATGTTTAAGCTAGTTTTAACAGAAAAAGGTTGAGTTTCGAAAAGCTATATGTAATGTTACTTAATGCACACGTACTAATAAATATAATATTGTAAGATACTTGGTGCTTATGTAAATATTAACAACGTGAGAAACAAGGAAAAGATTCCTTTTTGCAATTTTTGTACAAACAAAAGAATAGAGCAATATAGCGTTTATATCATTTTATAGCGTGCATTTAGCACTATCTTCGCCAAAAGTTTAAAGAAAACATTTGGAGCAGTTTTTGAGAAAATCTTGTTTTCGTATTTTTTCAAAATTGCACCAACTGCACGCAATATTGCGTAAAGAATACAAAAAAATTCAAAAAAATGTATATGGTCTTACTGAAAGGACAAATTATGGAAAATAAATTTTACTTGAAAAAATCTCTATCATTAATTTTCTTGTTGTAGAAAGACCCCAAAAAATCAAATTTTTTAAGTTTTCGAAAAACATTTTTCATTTCAAGCCAAATGGACAGGGTTTCTTCAATTTGAAAAAAGTCCTTCGCATGGTTTAGGCGCAGGTGTTGTTCACATAGACCTCGTAGACGGACAGACGAAGGTTTTGAAAAAAAACCTTTTTTTTCGGTGTCAAGGGACCCCAAAACTCTTGAATCTCAAAATCGATTTTCCGCAGTATTCCTAACTTTCCCTATACTACGTTATATACGTACGTACGTGAACGGGAATGTAAAAATATAACTTGGAGCTACAGATTTTAGCTCTTATTGTTTCCCATGTGTTGTGACGTATTTAAGTGCTCATGAATAACAGATATTTTAACACGGTCTTAAAAAATTTGAATCTTTACTAGAATTTGAACGAAATGCGAATATTTGGGAAAAATCAAACGATTGAGAATATTTCAAAATGCCAGAGTCTCTAGCGCATACGCGTTTCCTGCAGCAGCTTTGAAAGGACCTGCAATACATTAGAAACCATTTTCAACACTTTTCATTCGCTGCAGTAAAACCTAATTGAGAGCTAGTGCCGGGCAAAATGTCTTCGTCGTGCAAACGTTCTCCTTCACGCAAATTTAGAGCAGCAACGAATAGAACGGCCACGATAAATGAGATAGTGTGGGCTGGCTTGTTCAGTGACCGATGTTTTTCCATCATTATTCCCGATAGCGTAGTAAATGTTTTGTGCCGTTCCATTCCTATCCTGCTGGATGGTGAGATACCTTGCCAACCTACACGACGAATTGTGCGGTATTCCTCCCATCCATGTATTTCCCCCGAGGGCACCGCCCCAAGTTATCAGGTTTCGACTGTTCTCTCATCGTGTGTGGAGTATATGTCTACGTGTGTAAGTGTCTGGAGTGAGGATTTTGATTGATTGATTGTTAAAAGATTCCGGGAACGTCAACTACAAGGGCCATTTTTCCGCAAGTGTATAGCATGTTTTTGCTCATGATGTGGCGGTGATTTTTTCTACGCTGAATGGCGAGATGCAGCGCCGAACTATCGATCATGCTATCAGGGTTTTCCCCAACCAGTTATCTGACACCAGCAGAGCACCGTTCCAGCCGGGACAAGCTGTAAGCTCCAGACCGGTCTCCCGGCTTGTGTGGTAGTGTGTGTGTGTGTGTGTGTGTGTGTGTGTGTGTGTGTGTGAGTGCGTAAGGAGTGAGGAAAGGACAAGGAAGAGGAAGGTGATATCCCGCGCGTCCGCGTCTTGACATAAATATGCATTCTTCGCAAAAATGCCCGACTCTGAAATTGCTGCATCTCGTTTGTAGAGACAAATGAATAGAATTAAAAATATTGTTAGTCAATTTATAACAAACAAAAACAAGTTTACTGTTGTAACTTCAGCACAACAAAGTGTATGATAAAAAGGCGCAGTCTTTATCGTCTGTGCTTGACGAAGATCCTGAATTGCCTTTACAATTGAATCATGTACATCAAAACAATTAACTTTCGTTCTCATAACAATTCGTATACCTCTCCAAATATACTCAAACGCACTGGACGGCACTAAGGGCGGTTCTCAGTGCTAGTTAGCTCTCGTCCTGTGCCGTTCATATGAAGAAATGTGGCGCATTCTTCCTTGCCACGGTGCGCCCTTTCGTTCAAACGAGACAGAACTTGTTCCGAGGGCTCCGGTGCGGCGAATGTTTTACCTTTACGTGACATTGGCATTTTTCGTTACGGGTAACATCGTAGTCAATATTGAATGATAAAAAGTTCTCCCACCAGCAACATAAGGTATGAAGTGAAAAAACCAGATATCACGTCCATATTCAGACTAAATGTTGATTTGATAAAGAAGCTGCAAGATCCTACATTAGGAACCAAGCGATTAAGAGATAAATGAAATACTTCTTTAAGGCATGAAAGGATGTGTCTGCAGGGAGGCTATGATCTGTTCTGGAGCTGTGCTTTCAGCCTACCTACAGTTAATAATAATAATGATAATAATAATAATAATAATAATAACAATAGTAATAATAATAATAATAATAATACATTATTACGCGGTAATGGGTTAATTTACATCAAAATTAATATATTTTCACATTAGAGATTTTAATAAAACTTTTTCAGATATGCCCGTAAGAATAAGCACATTGAAACGGGCTTCTACAAAAGAATGTTTCAACGATCATTATTTTGATCTTGCAAATACCAGAAGAAGTAGCTGTTAACAACCCACTAGGCGAGGATGGAATTTCGAACCAAACACAACGACAAGCCCTTATCAAAGGAGAGCAGGGAAAGTTGCGTGTGACGCTCTTCAACGGCTTCCTCATTACCTGTGCGTCCGGAGCCAAGGCGGAGGTAGCTCACTTTGCCCTCGACTGCGGGGTCCTCGGCAAGGCGGCGACGGCGGCTGCGGCGGCGGGCGAGGCGCCGACGTGCATCTCATTAGGAGCTTATCAAGCGTGTCGTGCAGCCTTGCTCAGAATGAGGCAAATCCTAAAATGAAGCGAATGTCACAAGACTCCTCGAGAATTTATCTCCTTTAAGAGAGGGCGAGTTGTCTTTAAGTGCTGTCATCAGCGTAAGTTGATGTTAGTGTTTATAGGTGTTGTGGTGTGATATCTTTGGCATTTTTCATAAAATAATTATTAAATAATATTGTTGGCAATGACAACGTCTTTAATTATTTTATGATGTTAGTGTTGTCTGACCTGCACTTTTCTGAGTCTACGGATATCGCACCTGCGGTTGTGTGTGTTTCCAGCACGAGCAGTCATTGTGATACCAACCAGTCTACCACTCTGTATCTATACACATTTAGTAGAAGCCATGAAGGGAGTTTTGAAACATTTCTTCAAAACGGTTACAACGTTTTTCGACCAACATAAGTATTGTAAACTTTACCTATCTGTGGTTGACAGATACCAACGCTTCATTCAAATAGCGCGAGCAGTGCCCTCTGCAAGAGGTTGGAAACCTATATTTATATCCATTCTGAGTATTTGAATTGTAGTGTACGTCGCCGTAGAGAGCAACGAGAAGAGAAGGCTTTGAGATGCGGGAGAGGAAGGTCAAAAGGTGTGCTACTGGGGAGCGGGAGTGTGTTTGGTGAGAACGAAGAAGACAAACGGACTCTGAAACTTCTGCGCCTAGGTTTACGGGCGTCAATTTTCTCGCACATTACATAGCCGTGTAAGAACCCGGGTCTCCTCGGAGACGTATATCCGGAGACACCAGCCCGCTGGCTGTCGCAAGCTTCGCGCCGTTGCTTGAAGCAAAGTCCCGAAAGGAGGTCAGTAATAATGGTCTTTCCTATTTTTTTCCTTATCTTTCCCCACGAACTTACAATGACTGCGAGAAGCATCAAGTTCGCCCAGTTCGCTAAGACGTAGAAAGCTCTTGACAGTATTCCCGTAGGGTCCCATGCCGCTGCTTTAACACGTATGTACAGTGGTTGCGTGTCATGACATCCTCCAGTGTAAAGAAGGGTTGTTAGACCCTGCACAAGTAAAAAGTAAATGCATAGAGCAACAAGCCCATTTAAGTGAATGATGTAATGAGTACTCAGAAAGTGCATGTAACTTGAAGTTTACCAACTTTGCTTGATGCTGCCTTTATATTGTTGTCAAAGTGATAAAAGTTGTAAAGTTGCATGTGAATTTGTCCTATTTTTTCTACAAGCGAGAAGAAAAACTTTGTTAGATAAATTTTGTTACTGTACAAAGGGTATTTTTTGTTTTGTTTGTTTAAGAATATATGTATTTCGGTTTGGAAATTTTCTTGATACACAATTCCTTTTCTAAGACGAAGAAGAAAGATCCCCGATCCTCTATAAAAAACTTATTTTCGTATATTTTTTGCTGTTGATTATGAACATGTCGCAGTTGTGAACTTCTAACATTTATAAGTAAAGTAAATAAAGTTAGGAAAGGTTTCAGTATCTACAGTCGAACATCCGCCACTGTCGTTACTGGAATTCTAGGATCTTCCAGCCAGTGACGCTACAGAGAAAAGTGGAACGCTGCCACTGAGCTACCGAGGCATTGGCGAAAAGAACTTAAAAACAGTTTTAACTAAGTATTATTGCTATTACAAATTTTTAATTTTCAACATTACAAATATTCAACTGCTTTATAATATTTGTTTGCATAGTAAACGTAACGAAGGGCGTCCTGCTTTACAAATTCGGTAAATTATATAATTGAAAAGTGGTGCTACAGAATGGCCTAGACTTCTCCGTATTAGTTTTCTATTTCCTATGGCCTCGACTGTCTATTCGAACTTGCCACAAACTCTTGCCTGCTGCCATGTATCGCTGCCCATAGTACATTTCTGTGAAATTTTCTTCATATTTCGGTTCCCTAATAGTAGAGTGGAACATTATTGTATTAATATTAAAGGACAATAAAACTCCATCGTAAATGGAAATTTTACTTGAAAAAATTAAAGCGATTTTTAAGAAAACGACACAGTAAATTTAAAATTTGAAGCTCCTTTTCGCAGAACAGTATTGAGTTTTCGCATAACTTTATTTGAAGTTATTTGACACACCTTTTCTCATAAATTCAATAGGGTTTCCAAATTGCTGGAAATGCGCATATAACGCTGAGAGATCTTTCAAAACGATTGTATTTGTGTAATTGGGGAAAAATTAAAAAAGTACCCCAAATTGAAATGAACGTCATATTAAAGAGTGTAATAAGCACTATCCTCTCGACAAGTTTCAAGAAAAAATGTTGAGGTGTTTTTGAGAAAATGGTGTTTCAGTAATTCTGAAAATGCGAAAATTTACCTAGTTTTGCCAAAAAACGTTGCGTTTTGGAGAAACTTTGTCTGACATTATTAGAAGCACATGCACTCGTTAGTATAATAATGTAAACAAATTGCTGATAATGTAAATATTACGTGAGACAAGTAAAAAAATTACACAAGTTTAACCAAAAATGATAGAGCCATTTTTTTGAAAATTTTAAAAAGTATCAGGAGCTTGATGTAAAAAACCATCCACTATTAAAAAATCGATATCAAATTAAAGTGACATCAACATCAGCCAGATCGATTGATGAATATCAATTTTTTATAAAATGGCTGAACGGATGGCTGAATGGCTGAATTGCTTCTAGCGTTGTTCACAGACACGACGGACAGACTGACGGGAATCTGACGGGCAGACTGACGGGTAGACAGACGGGTAGACAGACGGGTAGACAGACGGGAAGACAGACGGGTAGACAGACGGGAAGACAGACGGATAGACGGATGGATAGACGGTCTGTCGGACGGGCGGACGTTCTGAAACACTCTCTCGGTAAATGAAGGCCACAAAACGTGTTTTTGCGTTTAATCTCGAAAACGATTTACTATAGCATTACATACATACTTCGCTAAATACGATGTTTGTTACTCCGAACGTCTGTCTCAAGAGAGTTAAAATAAAAAATATAGAAATACACTTCCACACACTACAGAGCAGCTTGTACGCAAATATAAAGCACCAATGCATTAATTTACTTCAAAAAAAAACCGTCAAACGCCACAATCTAAAATGCATAATAGCGGCGGATTATTGTTCCAAGCGGCAGAGACATTGTCTAGTACATATTTGTATGAAAATTATTCATTTATCAACTGCTTTAATAAATAAAATATTTTTGAAATCAGAAAAATTGGCACACTCTTTTCAGTTTTCTCAAAATGACGTGTTTGGCGTTTGACGGGTTTCTGAAATATACGATTACAGAATCCGAAACAATCAGTTACAGAATCCGAACCTACTCCTGAGAGTGCAGAAGTAATGTTATTGCGTACATAATATAAACATTAAAAGCTCTATGTAACATGATTGATGAGTTATAGAATATTAAATTAGGGGTAGCAGTACTCTAAGAAATTGAATAACGCTGAATGACTGTTTGTGAGGCATCGCCTGCAACGTTTCGGCACCACAAGAGCTGCCCAAGCCGTGGAAAGGCTGAACGTAGCTTCAGACGGCCCAGTTAATTTACGTTAGATTAGATTTATTAATAATTGTACAATTAAGTTTGAGAAAGTGATGGCAGAATACACTAAACTTAACATTGAAGAACTTAACAACTTTACAAAATCAAAAAACTTTACAAATTAACGTGAACATTTCTCCATGCAATCTTTTATAGCACTCCATTTCAATACACTTCACTTCACCGCACGGCGAAACACCGAGCTGTAATGCCTTTCTTACACACTCGTTTCCCTCAATTTCACAACGCCACTGCACTACACATAATTAATAATAATAATAATAATACTTAATTACATAGAAAATATACTTACTTACACTGAATAATATTAAATATATTTATAGCATACATATCAACATACAGGAAACTATTTTTTCTTAAATTTGCTCAGGCTTTGAGGAAAGGGATCGAAAATTTTCTCAAGCAAACCGTTCCTCTCTCTGATAGTGCGATTCGCGAATGAATATTTCCCAACGTCCGTTGACTGAATATTTGTCTGAATTTTGTGCATGTGATCCTCTCTGCCGAGATGTGTAGGTTTCCTTAATCGACTTTGAATTTATTTCCAAGCTCGAAGGCCTGTGTACGCTTTATACATTGCATAGAGACGTGACTTTAATCTCCTCCTTCCAAGTTACTCCCATACCCCTTATTCTTGGTACCCTGAAAGTAAATTTTGATGCTCTACGCTGGACCTTTTTTAGATTACTTTGTTGCAAAATTCTGTATGGGTCCCAACATACCGCGCCATATTCTAATATAGCTGGCACTAATGACATATATACGTATGCTAGTTCTTTGGCTCTCACCGTACTCTTTTTCAGGATCCGCATAACAAAATATAAAGATTTCCAGGTTTTCCCTACATCAAAATTGACTTGATTTTCCCAGCTCAATTTACTGTCTAGCTGTATTCCTAAGTATTTGCAAGCCGTGACTCGAGATATAGCATTATTGTTCAGTTTGTGCACAGATTCATTGTAACTTCGACCCCTACCAAACGTGGTGGACTTGCTCTTTGAACTATTTATTTTCATGCCGTTTGTTTCTGCCTAGATGCGTAATTTGTCTAAGTCGCTGCAAAATATCCTCGTCCTTCTCCGAGTTGATAATCCTACAAATTACGCAGTCATCTGCAAAGAGCCTTACATTTGAAGCTAAATTTGTCAGCAATTCATTTACGAAGGCCAGAAACATGAGTGGTCCGATAACACTTCCTTGTGGAATTCGTGACATGACGTTTCTCGAGGTTGATAAGTAACTTCCGATTCAGACTTTCTGTTCCCTGTTCCGAAGAAGTTCGTTTATTCACGCTACCACTCTAGTGTCTACACCCGAATCTATTAATTTCTTTATAAGATGATCGTGTGGAACAACCCCAAAAGCTTTGAAAAACATATTACTATCGCGTCGACACTTTTGCCTTCATCAACTACGGCGGCTACGTCCTGTAGAAGTGAGACTAGCTGACTTTCGCATGAAAAACCATTTCTGAAACCGTGCTGACCCTGATAAAGCCACTCCCTACCTTCCCATTCTTTCCTGGTATAGCTTAAAATTAGATGTTTCATAAGTTAGCATACGACTGATGTAAGGCTTACCGGCCTATAGTTACTAACCGGTCTATAGTCACTAATTTATGTCGCCAGATCTGTACAGAACGCAGCTGGGAAAATCCTTCAATTTTTATTTAATAAAGATTGATAGTTTAGTGAGGTATCCTGTCTAGAAATGATTTTAGTTTTTTCATCACTGCTTCATTTACAACACACTGTCATTTTTGGTCTTTCACAGGGCGAATCGAGGAATTTAGGGATCTCAAATTCAGCTTTTTTAGCATTTTAGCACTATGAATGTGATTCCTTGACAGCCTGGTCATTAAAATGGTGTCCGTAATTAATTTCAAGCACCAATGTCAAAAAACGGTATGAACGTATTTTCCTAAAATGACGAAGTCCTATAGTCAAGCTTACGAGAGAGTGCACGGGCTGGGGCTCTCGTTTATCGGGAGTTCGGTGCAAAGGCGTCGGGGATTTCAGAGTGGTAATTGAAGGGGGCGAAGGTGAGGGGCTGAAGGAATCAGAGCGTAGAGCGCATTTCATTTCGCGAACGCGACTTTGCTCGTCTGGTTCCAGCGTGGGAGGTTGGGGAGGGCAGCAGGACTTTGCACCTCCCTCCCTCCGTGAGCTTCATTGGTGCGAAGTTGCGATCATTAGTTCAGAGGGAGGAGGCGTCGAAGGCGTCAGGATCATGAGAGTAGTATCCTCGTTCTCATCAAGGTCCTTCATTAGGAATAGATCCTGAGGTTTTTTCGCTTTCCGGAAGTAAACATACACTGAGAAGATTTTTCTTTTGAAGAAGAAAATGAGTAAATGTATATCTCAATTTATTGATCGTTAACGAATATTAGTTGTAAAGTTATTGATAGAAACTATACTCACCAATAAATATTTACTATTTTGAAGGCTATCGTGAATGTTGGTCATGAAATAAAAAATGGTAAATAATATCTTTTAATTGAAAAATACAAATAATCCGGCGTGAAATATGTTTCTAATTTAGTAAAACGCTTCACGTAAATATATAAATATAAATACGAAATTATCGAGTAATTAGTGGCAGCAATGTTTATCTTTCATCGGAATCTTTCACTTTTCGATATTTCTTTCTTTGTTATATATTTCTTTCTTGCTTTTTCTTTTTCTTTCTGTGTTCTTCTTTCTTTCTTTCGGCGTCCCCAAGGCGTATGTCGTTTATGTTGTCTATGAGACGTTTTCATATAGAGCTTCACTCCAAATACAGGAATATTTTTGGAATACGATGATGATGATGATGATGATGATGATAGGATGGGAAGGAAATAGCTGCTCTGACAGTTACCTAGAAGTAATAATAAAAAAAATTAAAACTACTTATAGCACACAGCCGACGAATTCAATTCCGAAGTTTGACACCTTGTCGCAATCGAAATGACGATTTCCCAAACAGTAGGCTCGCGCGCCCAGACGTCTTCACGCCCGTTGCAGTTCCAAACACTTCTTTTAAAAAGTTTACCTTTCTAAATGTAAAATCAATTTCATATACTTAATTTTCTTAATTACATTAAAAATACTGAAAAAGGAGTGCACAAGTGAAAAACTACACTTTTCTCTATTGACGCAGGTCGTACAACCAATATTTGTAGAATAGATTCGAGAGTAGTAGAGGATTCAAATGCAATCACGATATATTTCTGATTAATTTTAAATCTATCTCTAATTTGAAGTTAATGAATATAATGACACAAATGCTAGTAGAGTGTTCTTTTTTTATAACCCACCCCCATCCTCAATTTTATTCTTGTCAATATGTGAGGAACCCTTTCGTCTATTATTCCTCAACGTATTTTCTTTGAATGATATTATGTGGTATTTTATTACTTTTTTGGAGTGGATAAGCGGAAAACAGGACAAATTGCGTGAGCTTCGCTACATATAAGTACATTTTATTTATTTATTTATTTATTTATTTATTTATTTATTTATTTATTTATTTATTTATTTATTTATTTATTTATGTTTCACAAAGTTTTATGCGCTATGAAGCACCTGCGTAGTAAAGTTTTCCGAACATTTTGTTGCGCCGGACGATAGCTTTTGTTAATGTCAACCACACGCGTGCATTACGAGTGACTGCACCGTCATTGCTTTCTTCAGCGAATTACACATACATGACCTCCAAGCAAACACGTGCCCATGACCGCACCTGCGTTCAATTTACAGGGAAATGTGCTCTCGGATTTTTGCATAGCTGCTGTTTCTAGGACTTTGCTGTATGGTGGGTTGAAAGTGCAAAGAGACCTGAAACGAAGCTATAGCCTCGGACAAAATTACAATGAGTGAATCTACCACACCAGCTGTCAAGTACACAGCACCGAGTCCCTCCTTCTTTTGTGAAATGAGAAATTGCTTTCGTTTTCTAGTTGAAAGAGAAGTTAGTGATGACCGATGGGTAGGTTCGTTTAGGCTCACTTGCTTAACTCATTTTTTAATAATGATAAGCTTCCGGAAACGAATACAACGCTATTATTATGATACAATTACCTATATTTCTATATGATGTAAGTATTGATTTTCTTACAGTCCATTTAATGAAGCTCGAATTCATGATACATAGTGGAAGTTTATAAGAAAAGCTCATGTCTACGTTGTTCATTTCGAAGGAAATAAGATAATGAGTAAACTTAACGTCTTTAATTCATGGAAAAATAATTTTGCAAGCTAGTATTGTCAAGGGCGTTTTTTTCAGTGTTTCACTAAATATCAAGGAGAGTCGTTTGGAGTCGTGAGGATCGTTTTTAGAAAACTGCAATAATTTCGTGTGCATGTGCCATTTTATCGAGCTTCTCAGGGTTAGTGACTACAGTCACTATATTGAGGTTATAAATGAGCAAATGGATCCTGTTGAAAAACAAATTAAATAATTCAGGGAAATTGTAAGCAACAATGTAGATACATAAAACATTATTTTCTTCATTATTATGACAAGTACTTTACACATTCATGTCATTTTTTTGTTATTTAAGATCGCATCAACTTCGCAACAGGACACTAGCGACAACTATTGCGTGTAACGGTATGGTAACTATGAGGATGACACGATATGATGCTAGGGGGTGAAAGGACGAACACGAAACAACCATGCCCGGCACTTCTGCCTTTGCGATCGTGGCCATCCGGACCGGCGCATTCCGGGCATTGTTTTGATTAAAACAATCATAGTTTTTCTCAGTGTATTTTTCTCAGTTTAAGTGTCTATTAGTTCCCCATACATTTTAAACCACTCTTACGACTTCCATTACCATCCAGTATTCTACGAATTGTTCCACCGAAACCGAATTGGAAACCGAAAAAATCACTGAATTGTTTCTGTCTTATAAATGATCTTGACTGTCGAGGTGACGCCGCGTCGAAGGCTGTGTTGCCGACGTTTCGACCATCTTATCGTGGTCTTCTTCAGGGCTGGTCTACGCCGATGAAGACCACGATAAGATAGTCGAAACGTCTGCAACATAACTTTCGATGCGGCGTCACCCCTACAGCCAATATCATGTACATGATTCTGGCCGCGAAAGCCTACGACTTCACGGGCTTCTGTCTTCTATTTTTTTCTATGCCTATTGATCAATTTAAATGAACTTCTGGCAGTTCAATAATCAAGCTCTGGTATTTTCAAGCCAACTTTCCCATTTTTGTTTGCTTCTTCCATATTAAAAAAATCGACGTATTTTATTAAACAGTTATTAAACAGCATTTTATTAAACAGAAAGAGGAAGGAGAGATAGGCGTGATCTTTGTTATATTCGCGAGCACATATTGTAAAATACAAATACACATTGTATTTGATCTGCCATATCTTCTAGTGGTAAATCGCAATCGCTTCTAGTGGCGAACCGAAAATCTCATCCCTATCATGAATTTTTTATCGTCTTCATGGACAATAACGCAGTTGGATATTGTGTAGGAGACCTGTGAATGAGTTGAAGTTAAAATGCACGGAAGTCTTTAATTACTTTAACAAAACTGATCCATGCCTCTATCTCCTTTCTGATAATCTTGGGAAACACTTGACCTTAGTAACTTCCTTGATTTGAGGCCCAACTAAAACGCTAGATTAAAATTTCTCTTCAAAACTATTTGGTAACAGATATAGATATTTGAATGGAGATTCCTTGTTGCAACTTGGCCAGAAATTGCTTCATCAGTCCTATTTTTTTGAGTCTCGCTCTAGACGTCGTGGAGTAAGCATCGCATCGCTCCGCTTATCGCTGTGCTTTGGTGTTACGCTCAAAATCGTGTTTAGTGCAAGTAAAAACGGGCGCCGCTACCAGCGGCTCCCCATTTTTCTAACAGTGGTGTTTTTTTAAGTGCAATAGAATTGTTTATTGCTCATAACGAAATAGTGTGTTACTCAGTGAAAGTTTAGTGGTGCAGCGAAAGCTGTATGTTCGCAACAAGTGCCCCCGCTTTTGGGGTTCAATTGGTGTCAGCAGCCCACGTTCTAAATGGTGACACGCCAGATCAGTTCACAGAAATGAATGGTGATGTGCTGCCATTTCCACTACAGATGGAAAATATTCAACCCTTGGAACAATTCAACACAACACAACCGCCCGCCTTCCAGCTGGATAGAGAGGCGGAAGGGACTCTAACCAGTCAGTAAGCACTAAAGATGCTTAATTTAACAGGTATGGTGTTGCCCCGCAGCAATCAGTTAGTCAACAGTCAACCAGTGGTTTTAATGAAACCAGTTAAAGTCTAAAACGCATGCACATAGATCTACCAGATGAAAACAATGCATCTAAAAGAATATTGTATAACGTGCTCCTCAAAAATAGGTACCAAGGTTTTCAAAATATGACCGAAGAAAATTCGCCAAACGAAAGGGAAGAAAGTGAAGAATCCATCATTAAAATACCTCCCTTTTATGTCCATAAAGTACTCGACCATCCCCTATTTATCAGTGAACTAAAAGCTATTACAAAAGACAATTTTTCTGCTAAATTAGAAAAAGACACTATACAAATTAAAGTCAACTCAATAGAGGACTACAGAGAATATCGAAAATTCTGTGAAAAAGAAAAAATCGAGCATCAAACATATAGCGATCCTACCCAAAAAACTTTTTGTTGTCATAAAAGATCTGCCAATTACCTATTCAGAAGAGGAAATATTTAACGAACTTTCGAAAAACTTTGAAGTTTTAAAAGTTGTTAGACTGTTTGGAAGAGAACGTAAACCGTTAACTAGCGTTGCGGTCGGTCTAACTCATAATGAAAATAACAAAGCATATTTAGGAATAAATCAGTTTATATATAGCATTGTCAGAGTACAAATTCGCATAAAGTCTAAAACTCCAATCATGTGCAAAATTGTCTGACTTTCGGTTATTCACAGGCAAATTGCGGAAGGCGACCTAGATGTCTGAGATGCTTAGAAAGCCATCATTACTCGCAATGTGATAAACCTAAACATAATAATGTACCAAAGTGTGTTAACTGCAGTGGGGAGCACACGGCTAACTATAAAGGCTGTAAAGCTTACAAAGAAGCAGTTAAACAATATAATTGGAATCAGGTTAATCAAAAATTTTCATCACACAAACTGTCAAATAGGCAGTTCTCCAACCACCAATTGAATCAGAACACGCAACCTCATCACTATGCCCCTCACGAGTTTCCTCCTCTGCCGCTTAATTCAACGCCCTTGCCTACTTTCGCTTATCGCAGTAGTCAGCCGCCTAGGCCAGATAACAGGAATTCTCCCCCAGTTCTCCAAAA